>JASPKP010007040.1:0-13336 GCA_030674155.1 Stramonita haemastoma
CACTTGGCCGAGAGAGTGGGGATATGCTGTGGGAAAGGCACCTCCACTATACTCAAATTTCTGCCCAGTTTCCGAAACAGCAGCTGCCTTCTCTGCTGTTTTGGAGGTCATTGTCGAACGCGACGGACAAAGAAGTATAATCTCTGTGTACGTGCATATGTAGATGCAAGTGTACGTGCATGTGTGTGTTCCTACGTGTATGTCTATTGTGCCTATGTGTCATCCGATTCATATGCTAGGCCAATGATGTGAGCACTACCCATGGACTTGCTAATGCATCGTTTTGTTTTACATTATTGCGCAATAGAACAAAGACATGAAAGACGAGGGCATGGGGAGAAAAGAAGGAAAAGAAGAAAGGAACAAGGCAAATCAGCTAGCGATGAAACAAGCGACGACAAGAAAAGAAAGAAAAAGAAGAAAACAGATGAGTTAATGTGAGGAAGAAGAAGAAGATAGAAGAAGAGAAGAAGAAGAAGAGAAGAAGAAGAAGAAGAAGAAGAAGAAGAAGAAGAACAACAACAACAACAACAACAACAACAACAACAACAACAACAACAACAGCAGCAGCAGCAGCAGCAGCAGCAGCAGCAGCAGCAGCAGCAGCAGCAGCAGGACTGAAGAACAACCAGAAGAAAAAGAAGAGCGAGAAATTAACTAAGAAAAACAAAGTCAAAGAGGAGCATGCAGAAGACATTGAAGATGACAAAGAAGATGTCTATGAAGAAATAGGCCACAACACATATGTCTGTGAAGAAATAGGCGACAACAAAGAAGATGTTTGTGAAGAATAGGCGACAACAAAGAAGATGTCTGTGAAGAAATAGGCGACAACAAAGAAGATGTCTGTGAAGAAATAGGCGACAACAAAGGAGGAAAATGACAAAGACGACGATGCCAAAGAAGACAGTGCCACAGAAGACAGTGCCAAAGAAGACAGTGTCACAGAAGACAGTGCCACAGAAGACAATGCCACAGAAGACTATGCCACAGAAGACAATGTCACAGAAGACTGTGCCACAGAAGACAATGCCACAGAAGACTGTGCCACAGAAGACAATGTCACAGAAGACAATGCCACAGAAGACAGTGCCAAAGAAGACAGTGCACAGAAGATGATTCTAAAATCAACCTAAACCAAGCAAGGAGAAAACAAAGTAAAAGACAACACAGACAACGAAATAAAAGACAACAGAGAAAAAGAAATAAAAGAGAACCGAAACAAAGAAATTGAAGACAACACAAAGACAAAGACAAAGGAGGAGGGGACAAGAGGAAAACTCTCCTGACAAAGAGAATGAAGAAAAAAAAACTACGGCGGCAAAGAAAGCCCTCCAGGACACCAGGAAGAATCAACGTGAGGAAACAAGTTCAGAGGGGATGAAGACAATGAAGACAAAAAAAAGAAGAAAGAAAACAAAGAAGAAAAGACAAACATAAAAAAGGAGAAAGAAAACAAAGAAGAAAAAAACCCAAAGACATCAGCAACAAGCAAAAGGAGAAGGAAAAGAATAAATCTTAGAAGTAGACGAAAAGAAAGAAGAAGAGCAGAAAAAATGGAAGAAAAAGAAGACATCTTAGAAGGAGAAAAAGAGGAAAAGAAAGAAGAAGAGAAAAAAAGGAAGGAAAAGAAGAAGAAGAGGATGAGGAGGAGAAATAAAGGAAGAAAAGAAGGAATCCTAGCAGTAGAACAAGACGAAAAGAACGAAGAAGAGGAGAAAAAAGGAGGAATCTTCAAAGTAGAAGAAGATGAAAAGAAAGAGAAGAGAGGAAAAAAGAAAGAAGGAATCTTATAAGTAGAAGAAGATGAGTAAAAAAGAAGAGAAAAAAACAAAAGAAAAAGATGGAATCTTAGAAGTAGAAGAAAAAAGAAAAAAGAGGAAAGAAAAAAAGAAGAAAGAAGGAATCTAGAGAGAAGAAGAAAAAAAAAGAAGAAGCGGAGAAAAAAGACAAAAAAGAATGAATCTTTGAAGGAGAAGAAGGGGGAAAGAAGAAGAGGAGAAAAAAGAAAGAAAAGAAGGAATCTTTGAAGTAGAAGAAGAGGGGAAGAAAAAAGAAGAGAGAGAAAAAAAAGAAGAGAAAAAAAAGGAAAATAAAGACAGAAAATAGACACGAAAGAGCTCCAGAAAGACCAGAAGAAGAGGACCAGAAAACACCAACATGCTCTCCATCTGCACCTCTCTCTCTGTCTCTCTGTCTCTCTCTCTGTCTCTCTCTCTCTCTGTGTCTCTGTCACTCTCTGTCTGTCTCTCTCTCTCTCTCTGTCTCTCTGTCTCTCTCTCTGTCTCTCTGTCTCTGTCTCTCTCTCTGTCACTCTCTGTCTGTCTGTCTGTCTCTCTCTCTCTCTGTCTCTCTCTGTCTCTCTCTCTCTCACTCTCTCTCTCTCTCTCTCTCTCTCTCTCTCTCTCTCTCTCTCTCTCTCTCTCTCTCTCTTTCTCTCTCTCTCCCTCCCTTCCCCGCCTTTCCTTTTCTCCTGTTCTCTTCTTTCTACTGTTCTTTCTCTCCACCCTTCCTCTTTCTTTCTCTCCACCCTTCCTCTTTCTTTCTCTCCACCCTTCCTCTTTCTTTCTCTCCACCCTTCCTCTTTCTTTCTCTCCACCCTTCCTTTTTCTTTCTTTCTCTCCACCCTTCCTCTTTCTTTCTCTCCATCCTTCCTCTTTCTTTCTCTCCACCCTTCCTCTTTCTTTCTTTCTCTCCTTCCTTCCTCTTTCTTTCTTTCTCTCCTTCTTCCTCTTTCTTTCTTTCTCTCCATCCTTCCTCTTTCTTTCTCTCCACCCTTCCTCTTTCTTTCTCTCCATCCTTCCTCTTCCTTTCTCTCCACCTTCCTCTTTCTTTCTTCTCTCCTTCCATCCTCTTTCTTTCTCTCCACCCTTCCTCTTTCTTTCTTTCTCTCCTTCCTTCCTCTTTCTTTCTCTCCACCCTTCCTCTTTCTTTCTTTCTCTCCTTCCTTCCTCTTTCTTTCTTTCTCTCCTTCCTTCCTCTTTCTTTCTTTCTCTCCACCCTTCCTCTTTCTTTCTCTCCACCCTTCCTCTTCCTTTCTCTCCACCCTTTCTCTTCCTTTCTATCCACCCTTTCTCTTCCTTTCTCTCCACCTTCCTCTTCCTTTCTCTCCACCCTTTCTCTTTCTTTCTCTCCACCTTCCTCTTCCTTTCTCTCCACCCTTTCTCTTTCTTTCTCTCCACCCTCCCTCTTTCTTTCTCTCCACCCTTCCTCTTTCTTTCTCTCCTTCCACCCGTCATCTACCCTGCCCCTCACCTCCACCCCCACCCCTCCTCCTTTTCTTCCTCCCATTCCCTCTCTACTCTCCTATTTTCTTCAACACTTCTCCTCCCTCCTTTATTTTTCTCTCTTTCATTCCGTTCCTACTCATGCCGCTTTATCATTCCGCCACTCAATTCCTTTGGGGTGTGTTGTGTCACGTCGCGTCACGTTGCGTTGCGTTATGTTGCGGTGCATCGCGTTCCAAAGTTTTTTGTGCTCAGTGCCGCGATTTTGGTTCCTGCTGTGTCCTTCTGATGCATTGTGCTTCAAGCTTTCCTCTCTCTCTTTTCCCCCTCTCCTTTCTTGCCTTGGCAGACCCCTCTCTTCCTTTCTCCTCCCTCTCCTCTTCTCTCTCTCCTTCGCTCTCCTCTGTTTCCTTCTTTTCTCCTCTTTTCTCCTCCCTCTCCTCTTCCCTCTCCTTCGCTCTTCTGTTTTTCCATCTTTTCTCTTCCTTTCTCCTCTTCTCTCTCCTTCTCTCTTCTCTGTTTCCTTCTTTTCTCCTTCCTTTCTCCTCTTCTCTTCTCTCTCCTTCGCTCTTCTGTTTCCTTCTTTTCTCCTTTTTTTCATTTTTTCTCCCGTCCTACTGTCCTCTCCTTTTTTTTCCCTAACCCTCTCCAGTCTGTTCTCTCCTCTCCCTCTCCTCGTTCCTGTCTTTTCGCTACCTCATCCTCCTCACTCCTCATCTCTTTGTCTCCCCGTCCTCCCTCCCTCCCTCCTTCCTTTCTGCCCCTTTCCTCCTCCTCTAACACACCCCCCCCCCCCCCCCCCCCGCACTCTGTGGGCGTGTTTGCGAGCATGTGTGTGTGATTGATTGATTTATTCTTTTATTGATTTATTCTTTTATATCGAGGATAATGGAATAAGTACTCTTATTATTTTTTTACATCCAGCCCCCGTGAGTATGCAGTTTTGTAAATGTCATCTGTTCCCACCGGCACACGATGGCCTACTCTTACGAAAAGCGGAACAGGATTTAAAGTGCTTCCAGCCCCCGTGTGTATGCAGTTTTGTAAATGTCATCTGTTCCCACCGGCACACGATGGCCTACTCTTACGAAAAGTGGAACAGGATTTAACGTGTGCGCAAGATGTTCTGCGTGCGTTCGCACGCGGGGCCTCGGTTTAAAGTCTCATCCGAAGGGCTTTTGGGGAGAGTGGAGTCAGCACTGATGCTAACTCCAGGAGAAAAATCTCCTCGAACTTGACTGTGTCTGTGTGCGTATGTGGTGGGGGGGGGAGATGAGTGTGAGTGTACGGGTGGGCTCACAAATGCATGCGTGTGTGACGGCAGTTGAAGGAGTGTTTTGCATTCAAATTTAATTCAAAGGACATGAATCTGTTGTGCAAGTGACGAGTGACTGTTTCTGAAATGATGTCTTGCAGTGTTTTCATTATCAAAGGACATGAATCTATTGTGCAGGTGACGAGTGACTGTTTCTGAAATGATGTCTTGCAATGTTTTCATTATCAAAGGACATGAATCTGTTGTGCAGGTGACCTGTGGCTGTTTCTGAAATGATGTTCTGAAGTGTTTTCATTATCACCCCATTCACCTTTTAATGCCGTAAGATGTTGTTTGCTTTGAATGAGCACAATGTAATTGAATATTCATGCACACAACACCCTGTGCACATTGCATTAACCTAAGACTGACATATTCATACTCAGGAGGCACAGTTGTTGTTTTTAATGGTAACTGTTGACGGACTAGCAGTATCAGAACAAGAGCTTGCCAGCCTAACAGAACACCTGAACATAGCCTCTAAAACATACGGCATGGAAATCAGTGCAGAGAAGACCAAACTGATGACCAATAACACCGAGGGCATCAGCACTGATATCAGGGTCAATGACCAGAAGCTGGAAACGGTTCAAAGGTTCAAGTACTTGGGAGCCGTTGTATCAGACAAGAGGTCTAAGCCAGAGGTTGTATGCAGGATTGCACAGACAATAGCAGCACTGTCAAAACTTAACACCATCTGGAAAGATAAAAAATATTTCACTCAACTCCAAGATCAGACTAATGCGCTCCCTTGTCGTATCCATACTCCTGTATGCCTGTGAATCGTAGACCCTGACTGCGTATTTGAGAGAAGAGTTCAGGCGGTAGAGATGAGATGCTTCCGGAGACTCCTTGGAATCTCCTTCGGAGACCACAAAAGCAACGGAGAGGTGCAGAACAGAATCCAGCAAACTATTGGTCCCTACGAAAACCTATCGATCGTAAAGAAGCGTAAACCAAGGAAGAGATGGGAGGACAACATCAGCGAATGGACAGGCCTAGAACTCCACAAAATTTTGAGAAAGGCAGAACAGAGAGAGGAATGGAGGGAACTGGTTGTCAAGTCTTCGGTGGTGCCCCCACGATCGCCAGACTAAGGGATGATAGATAGATAGATTAGATAGATAGATAGATAGATAGATAGATAGATAGATAGATAGATAGATAGATAGATAGATAGATAGATAGATAGATAGATAGAACTGTCCTGAAAATACAATAGTTTGTGAAGGATTTCAGCCATGAGCTGTACTCTGCACTTGATGTTTGTATTTTGAATGCTTGTGTTGACATTATCAGGTATAACTCTATTATCAACTTTGGTCCCAGTTGTGCTTTGTGTAGTGTTTTGTTCTGAAGCCTTGAGCTAAGAACTGTTTGAACTGTTTGGTTTAAGGCAGCACTATATTCATGATTTTGGAATATGCATATTCAGCTGCTCTGTTTTTGGTACATGCCAAGGTGTATAATTATGGCAAACCCTTATCAAATATTACGTTAATTTATGTTTCATTTTCTTCATTTTTTTCTTCTTCCATTTGAATTGTATTGTGGACATAGGCCGAAGTACAAAATCTTTTCACTGTACAGTTTCTCTCTCTCTCTCTCTCTCTCTCTCTCTCTCTCTCTCTCTCTCTCTCTCTCTCTCTCTCTCTCTCTCTCTCTCTCTCTCTCTCTCTCTCTCTCTCTCTCTCTCTCTTTATTTCTTTCTTTCTTTCTTTCTTTCTTTCCTCAGGTTTATTTTTCCCCGACACCCCCTAGCTTATTTTATATACTGAAAATGAAATTGCCATGGCCACATTAAAAGATGACACGCCCACTGGCACCCCTCGCCATGCTGTTCCATTCGCACGTGCAACAGGGCCAGCCCTCTGTCTCCGACAAGCTTGTGTGATGTTGACCCAGTGTCAGTGACAGTGCGAATCGGTGCTTAAAGACTGGAGTTACGACTCCGACACTGACAAGGATATTGACAATGAAGATGTCATGACTGTGTGTTGTCACGCACCAACAATACCGCCTGTGACACTGACAGAGCACAGCTCTACAGAAGATGGGACAGAGAACAGCAAGAGAGGGAAACCATTCCAAACAAATACAGAAAGTACAGCTGCCGTCAAGGAAGCAAGAGACAGCACCACTGTGTCCAGCGAAGATTGCAGGATGTTGATGGAACATACACAAAAACTTGCAAACGCAATGGACCAGGGCTTCCGTCAATAATGAAAGCAGCTGAAGACGGGAATATTCCTGACACGTCCAGTGACGAGCCAGCAGTACAACCACACCGCTAATGCCGCTTTGTGACAGTTCCTCTGTCCCTGCTACGACGTCGGTTATCGGCCAGTTATTACCAGTGACACCCACATGAACTATTATAAACAATACCGCGGTTTGGGTACCACTCGCGAAGATTCCCCATCTACCCGTTTGTGACTTGGTTGAAAAAAAACTGATATTATAAATCTTTGTCATTGTCATTGTCATTGTCATTCTCTCTCTCTCTCTCTCTCTCTCTCTCTCTCTCTCTCTCTCTCTCTCTCTCTCTCTCTCTCTCTCTCTCTCTCTCTCTCGGTTTTGTTGTCAAATATCCACCATCAAGTTTACGGACCAGTTCATTTGCGGTAGCAAGTTCAACTGGTTTTGTTTTGTTTTGTTCTGTTCTGTTTTCCTGGCCCTCAAGAAGCTTCAATTAATTTAGCTATCATGGTTGAATAGTAGAAGTGTATATTCAACACAAAGATGCCAATCTCTGCAGAAGCCTACCGTCAAAACATAGGGACATTTCAAGCAACGTTTATCAAGTTGATGGAGAAAAAATGCGGCCGTGCACCGAAAATTCGTAAGTACTCCCCTTTCTGCCATTGGGACTGCTATACAGACATGAGTTACCGCCTTGTGGTCAGCACCTTTTGCTGTCTGATGTTCCTGCTGTCAGGAAAATGCTGCCTTCTTCTCTCCCAGTCAGCATGGATTTCCGATCTTTTACAGCATTTTGCGGAAAGTCTGACACCAGTCCAATCCCACAGCTCTGATTCTTGGTGTTGTAATGCAAGTCTTTTCTGTCACACATCATCAAGGTTCACAGACACTGATCCCTGTCTACTGTTTCACACTACAGGCGGCACCAGTACTTTACTGACCGCACGCAGCAACCCGCCCTCCTCCTTGTTTCTGATCCTGTGCGGAGACATTGAGCAAAACCCAGGACCACAATACAGCAACAATCAAATGGAAACCATGTGGTGGTACTTATGTGACACCATGGAAAAAGTCAGTGCCAACGAAAATCATCTGAGCAACATGCTGACAGAACAACACAGGATGATGCAGCGAGAAAAAATGCTCACTTCTGACATCGCCTTTCTCAAAGATGAAATTGACCGACTAGAAAAAATCATTCGGAAGGACAATCTCAAGTTTTACGGTGTCCCAGAATCTAAAGAAGAAACTGAAGAAGACAGCGTACAGAAAGTGATTGAAATAATCAATGACATTTGTAGCCCCAACGTACCATTTTCTTCAGTGGACATACGACATGCACACAGGGTCAAGACTGGTGCTAACCGAAATGAACCCCGACCAATAGTTGTCACCTTCTCGCAATGGAAAGACAAACTGGCTTTGTTGAGGCTCAGGAATGTGCGTGACAGTCTGAGAAGGGCAGGGTACAGGGTTTCTCATGACCTGACAAGAAGGCAGACTGCACAACTGGCAGAAGTACGACGTGAAGGAAAAAGAGGATACTTTCTGAACGGCAAACTTGTTGTCAGAGAATCGCAGAATGCTCAGCATGGCGCTCAATACTTCCATGGAACAGATGAAAACAACAAAATGCGATACGAAGATGAGGACAACACACCCCGTTATGGAAAGAGACAGCGTAACGGCGACAAGCATGGGACATCCTTCCAGCGGCAGATTTACGGAAAAGAAAAGCACATGGCCAGCAATGTCAATGACCTTGATGACAAGTGGTACCGGCACAGCACACCAGACCAAAGACACTCCTCCTTTGCCAAGGAACAGTCAGTCCAACCTGCAGGAGACGCTCACGATGCCAGGGGTGCAGCTGACCACGCCCACTTCACTGTCCCAGGGGATACATCCCGTGGAAACAAAGCAGCACACAACGAATCCAGACGTCCTCTCAGAACTGTTGTAAACCCAGATTACTCTCTCATTACTCTGGACAGCACAGGGAATATGGGAGAAACCTCAAACACCTCAGTTACCATGCATACACAAAATAATGTCAACAATGGTCCATGTTCCAACAACGTCAATATAGACAAGCACACACAGCAGGTTCAATGTGAAATCCACAAAAGGAGTGAGGGTACATTACCAACCCCTGTTACTCTCCTCTTTGAAACATCAACTGGAAAACAAGCTGTGTGTGCTGCACTTCCAGACAATGACATTA
Organism: Stramonita haemastoma; assembly: GCA_030674155.1. Classification (NCBI taxonomy): domain Eukaryota; kingdom Metazoa; phylum Mollusca; class Gastropoda; order Neogastropoda; family Muricidae; genus Stramonita; species Stramonita haemastoma. The sequence continues at coordinate 8,969 of JASPKP010007040.1, forward strand.
CCATTTTGTCTGGTGAAAAAGGAAATGTCACCTCATCCAAAACGAACACTGGCACTACAGACAAGAATAACCAGAAGCCTAACAACCAAACCCCACCCCCTACCTGTGCAGGGAACACCACGAACACTCCTGGGAATCAGCAAGAGAAGGTAGCCCCTAAACAGAGCACTCAATGCAGGTACCCGCCATCAAGAACGGAAAGAAGGTGCCCTTCCACTGGAGCAGGTCAAACCCAGCAAGACAGCAAGTCACCACAGCATGATGTTTCCCCTGATCCTCATCTTGCTGCTCCAGTCACTCCGAAGGTGGTCCCAGGAGAGCTGCTGTACAGCGAGGCAGTAACTGCTTCCCCCCGATGCTGCACCAAGACGTGTGACTCCAACACGAGGTGACCAGTCCAGAGCCAGCCAGGATTCCAGAAAGTCTTCATCCATGCCTTCCAGACCGACCAGGCAGAAACAGCAGCTGAAAACAGGAGCAAATAGTTCACTCCACACCTGGGTAACCAAACAACCCCGCAACACCAGAACAACCAGGAGCCAACCAATGACTACAAGACTAGCAAATAAAAAGAAAGGGGGTGTCAGAAAATAGGGACTCGGCCAAAGCCCAGACATGACCGGAAACATTTCTCCCTCAGTTGGGACGGTCTCGATCTCATTCCTTTCCTATAACGTATGTGGTATTATGTCCAAGTTAAGTGACCCTGATTTTCTGTCATATATTACTAAATTTGATTTTGCTTGTTTTCTTGAAACATTCACAGCACAAAACATATTCATGGATATATTTAAAAACTTTACGCAGTATTGTAGTCCTGCAGTTCAGCTATCCAGAATGGGCCGAAAATCTGGTGGTGTTATTTTACTTGTCAGAAAGGAACTGGATTCTTTGGTAACCAAAATGGAATGTAAGGTTCAAAATGCTATTGTGCTGAAGATATCTAAGCAACTTTTTAAGTCAGAGACAGATATTTTCCTGATCTGTACCTACGTAGCTCCAGTGCAGTCACCTTTGTATGCATTGTCACACTTTGAAAACGGTATTTCAGCTATTGAGTCTTGTATGTTAGACATTACAGAAAGATATGGAGATGTCCCTTTTATTGTTTGCGGTGACTTTAATGCCCGCACAGGTAACTCCCAACCCGTTCTGGTAAATGATGTTAACTATTACACAGAAACCCATAAAGAAACATGTTTTGTGGAAACAGGTACAAGAAACTCACAAGACAAGGAACAAAATCATTATGGCCACCTGCTTCTTGAGCTGGGTGCAGAGCTTGACTTGTTTCTTGTCAACGGAACAACAAATGGAGATAAAGTCGGTAACTTTACATTTATTTCTAGCTCTGGCTGCAGTGTTATAGACTATTTTGCCATCTCAAGATCCCATATTCATTTGGTAAAAGACATGTTCGTAGATGAAAGAATAGAGTCTCAACACATGCCAATAGTTCTAACACTAACAGGCAGCTGCCTTAAAAAAGAATCCGAAGAAAGTTCTCATATTGTTCAAAAACTTATCTGGAACCCCCAATATTCTGACACATTTCAGAGTAATTTATTGAAAACGGATTTCACAACTGAAATTGAGAAAGCAACAGAAATAATAAATGAAAATGTAAATCGTTCTGTTGCTGTATTTAATGAGGCGTTAAGGCAAGCATCAGAATGCATGCTGAAGCAACTAAAATTTGGTCGTAACAGATCAAAGCAAACATGGTTTGACAGAGAATGCAAAAATACCAAATTTACCGTAAGGAGAGCACTTAGAACTATGAGAAAAGAAAGGAAAAAAGAAAATATTGACAAGTATGTAGAATTGAAAAGGAGATATATTTCCCTGCTCAAAGTAAAGGCATATGAGTACAAAACTGGCATAAAAAATAAGTTAATAAATGCTACAAAAGACCCTAAGTCTTTCTGGTCTACTTTGAGAGCTAGCAGTGGTAGGTGTAGACGTAATTTAGGAAATGTACCAAAAGACTGCTGGCAGAGCCATTTTATTAATGTTTTCGAGGCAACACTACATCCCCCAAAGCCAAGTTTCAATTATAGTGAAGAGGCTAATACTGATCCAGATACCAGGGAGTTAAATTCAGCGATAACAAAGGAAGAAATTTCTGATTCAATCCGTCATTTAAAACCAAAGAAGGCAGGTGGTCCAGATGGACTAATCCCTGAAGTGTTCATTAACTCGGCTCACTGATTTTACCATACTTAGAAAACCTCTTCAATTACATATTTTCATCAGGGGAATATCCAGATTCTTGGACAGAGGCAATCATACAACCCCTCTATAAACGCGGGAATCCCAATGACCCCAGCAACTACAGAGGAATATCTCTCTTAAATAGTTGCAGTAAGCTATATAGCTACATCCTTAATAAACGACTGGCTAAATGGATAGAGGAGAAAGGAATTATTGGAGAAGAACAAGCTGGGTTTAGAACAGACCACAGTACCGTTGACCATGTTTTCACACTATTTGCTGTGATTAAAAAGCATTTGGCATCCAATAAGAAATTATACGTAGCTTTTATTGATTTTAAAAAAGCCTTCGACCTTATTTCTCATAGTACTCTGTGGCCAATAATGATTAAAAATGGAATTTCTGGCAAAATGTTAAGAGCAACGCAAAGCATGTATAAGGTAGTAAAAGCAAGTGTAAGATGTAATGGTGGTCTAGGTTTAACAGATTTCTTTTTCTGCAGGAAAGGTCTAAAGCAAGGAGAAATTACAAGCCCATTATTATTTTCCATGATTATAAATGAACTATCTCTTGATATTATGCAGAAAGGCAAACATGGCATCCAGCTCCACCCTGATGTTGTAGAGTTATTAATTATTTTGTTTGCTGACGATGTGGCATTATTATCGTATTCAGTCAATGGTTTACAATATCAGTTAAACCTGCTGAATGAAAATGCAAAAAGACTTAACTTACAAGTCAATTTAGAAAAATCAAATATCATTGTATTCAGAAATGGTGGATATCTTTCAAACCGAGAAAAATGGTATTACAATGGATGTGAAATTACAGCAGTCAATTCCTACAAATATCTAGGTGTATGGCTAACTACCCGCTTAAGTTTTTCTCATACCATCAAGGAACAAACAGCCAAAGCAAAAATAGGTATCGTTGAAATATTCAAAACTTTGTGGAAACTAGGTGACATAACCCCCAGTATGTTTTTTACTATGTTTGACACTCAAATAAAACCAATTATACTATATGGATCAGAAATCTGGGGGACTCTAGATATATCTTATTTAGAAAGAGCCCATATGTTTGCAATAAAGAAATTATTAAATGTTGCGTCAAGAACCCCAAATGACATGATTTATGGCGAATCAGGCAGAGTACCTTTGAATATATATGCAAAAACAAATGTCATCCGATACTGGCTTCGTCTTACCAGGATGACAGAGGACAGACTGCCCAGGAAAGCGTATAAAATGCTAGAGAATTTAGACAATAACAACAAAAAGTGCTGGGTTACAGATGTTCGCGAATTACTCACAAAACACGGATTCGGTTATGTGTGGATAAACGGTGGGGTGCAAAATACTAACTGGTTTTTAAAAGCGTTCAAAGAACGTTTGACTGATTGCTGGAAGCAAGACTGGCATAGCAGGATTCAGGAACACGATAGATATTCAATGTACAGGAAATTTAAATTTGAGTACTCTTTAGAGCCTTATTTCGAGTGCATTAAAAACAAAAGAATAAGAGATATCTATGTGAGATTCAGACTGGGAATTACAGATATAAAAACACATAAACTCCGCTATTCTACAGAGACCCCAGTAAATGTGTGCTGTCCTTTATGCAAAAACCAATGTGATGACGAATTTCACTTTCTGTTCCACTGCCAAGTCACAGAACAGTTGAGACTACAGTACTTTCCCCCAGAAATCAGACAAAATCCACATAGACAACAATTGACTATTCTAAATAATGAGAAATGCATGACCAACATAGCCCGTTTTATTTATCACAGTTTGAAAGTGAGATCAGATGAGAAAGTAGTTTAAGGGATTTTTCTTGTTTGTCAGTTGATTTTGTGTTGTCTGGGTTGATGGCCTTATGATCATGACTTTGGTTTAGATCGAGTTATTAACTCCCATTTAGGTACAATGTATGTGAGAGTGTGAATGTTTAGTGTGTGTGGTTGTGGGTGTGGGTGTATGTGCGTGGGGGTGTGGGTGTACGTGCGTGTGTAATTATGTGTTTGCGCGCGCGTACGTGTCTGTGTGTATGAGTGTGTGTATGCGCGTGTGTGCGTGTGTATGTGTGTGTGTGTGCGTGTGGGTGTGTGTATGTGTGTGCGCGCAGGTGTACATTTGCATATTTGTATGCACA
>JASPKP010007041.1:10000-13335 GCA_030674155.1 Stramonita haemastoma
CTGGTCTTTTGGGGGGCGGCGGGGAGGGAGGGTAGTTGGGGGAGGTGGGGGAGGTGGGGGAGGAGGAAAGTGGTGGAGAGAGAAGAGAGAGAGAGAGAGAGAGAGAGAGAGAGAAGAGAGAGAGAGAGAGAGAGAGAGAGAGAAGAGAGAAAGAGAGAAGAGAGGAGATGAGAGAGAAGAGAGAGAAGAGAGAAAGACAGAGACAGACAGACAGGCAGACAGACAGAGACAGAGACAGAGAGACAGACAGACAGACAGAGACAGAGACAGAGAGACAGAGAAACAGACAGAAAGACAGGGAGACAGAGACAGACACACAGAGAGGGGGAAGAGAGACAGACAGACAGACAGAGAGACAGACAGACAGACAGACAGAGAGAGAGAGAGTGAGATAGAGAGACAGACAGACAGACAGACAGACAGACAGACAGACAGACAGACAGACAGATAGACAGACAGACAGACAGACAGACAGACAGAAAATCAAAGGAAAAAAGACAAAGTACCGAAGAAAAGATAAAAAAAAAAGAAAAGAATCAAAAGAATGCATGAGTGAAAAAAATTCTCAAAAGAAAATAAAAAAGAAACAAACAAACAAAAGAAAGAAAGAAAGAAAGAAAGAAAGAAAGAAAGAAAGAAAGAAAGAAAGAAAGAAAGAAAGAAAGGAAGAAAGAAAGGAAGATAGAAGAGATAGATAGATAGATAGATAGATAGATAGATAGATAGATAGATAGATAGATAGATAGATAGATAGATAGATAGATAGATAGAAGACAGAAAGACAGAAAGACAGAAAGACAGAAAGACAGAAAAAGAAAGAAAGAAAGAACCAAAGAAAGGAAGAAAAAAAAGCAAAAGAATCACAAGAAACTAAAAACAAAACAAAAAGACAGAAAAGTCAAAGTAAAAGACTTGATGACAGAGCGGTAGCTCTTTCTGTATTTTTTCTTTTGGTGGGGGGGGGGGAACTGGAGGCTTAGGGAGGGGAGGAGGAAGATAGGGATTGGTAGGGGGAAGGGGGAAGGAAGGGGGGAGTGGCTGTTACGAGGTAGCAGCCAGTCCTTCAAAGGGTTGTGGGGTGTTGATTTTTTTTTTAAACCATCGTGGCGTGACCATGATTTTCCGGGTGGACTGGAATCTAGGTCTACATACAGGTTAGTGGGTATATTTGGGGAAAGAGGGGGGGTGGCGGGAGAACGATTTGGGTGGTTAGTGGTCTTTGTATATGGGGAAAAGGGAAGGGGTTTGGTGGGGTGGTGGTGGTGGTGTAGAGGGGGACAGGGTGGGATGGGGGGTGTTGTGGTGAGGGATGAAATCAGTAGGGTAGTTTGGTTAATGTTGTTGTTTGTGTTGGTGTTGTTGTTCTGTTTTGTTTTATTGTTTTCTCGATGAATGGGTTGTTTTGATAGGGGTTTGTTGTTTGTGGTGGTGGTGTTTTTTTAGTTTTGTTAAGGGTTTTTTGTTTGGTTTGGGGATGTGGGTTTTTGTTGTTTCCTATGTATATAAAAAAAACATAAAATAAAAAACTGATGTCTAAAAGCTTTCAGCTTGTTGTTGCTCTATTGTAAGTGTGTACATGTATGATTTCTTTGAATAAAATGTTGTCTAAACCAAAACTGCTGTCTTTATTTCAGAAGCAATGATAATCAACACCCTGTTCAATACAACATACAGAATAATAGCTAACAGGCTTAGACAATGAACAAAATTACATGAGTGACTTCTAGGACTCAGACATCAATTACTGAATTTTAACCGATTTGATGGGGTCATCGTCTCACTATCCTGCCGACTGAAAGTTGTAATCTGCAAAACAACTCCCCCAAAAGTCCTTCAGATGAGACTATAAACCGAGGCCTCGTGTGCGAACGCACGCAGAACATCTTGCGCACACGTTAAAGCCCGTTCCGCTTTTCGGAAGAGTAGGGGATTTCGTGTTGGGTGGGAACGGATGACAAAATTTACAAAAACACAAATTAAAACACGGGGACTGGAAAATTTAAAATCTTACTCAACATATTTTGAAAACGAACTAATTTATCAACTGTCTACTTATTTAATAGTAAACTAATTTGTAAAATCTCTTTATTTTTTTTATATTGATGTCTCATGATTTCGCTTAATGCTGTAGATCAATCACGAACAAAATATTGTAGAAAACAACATCACAGCAATAGCCTAATTGTAGTATGGTATTTAAACAACGTTCGGATTATAAATTTTCTTTGAACCTGATTTTGGCTGCCAAGGATACTCAGCAAGGCGACGGGTGGTTGTATAAATGACTAAAAGTAAAATATAAAAAGGTAAAGGTGTCCCATAACTTATGTGGTCGTAGAGAAGCGAGGCATCAGAGACCTCAGCTTCTCTAAGGGGCCAGTATATTGGGGCGGCGCCCATATCCTCTCCCTCGCTGTTTTACCTTCCCTGACCCTAAAGAGGGCAAAGTACCCATTCACCACCTGGGTGAACTGGGGGACTGTACTGAAGCCAAGGCGCTCAGAGAAATCTGATGTGACATAAAGTGATATAAATAAATAAATGGTCTCCCATCCAACTGGTAACCACGCTGGATGCTGCTTAACTTGACTGGGGGAAAGCGAGTGGCTCTGACCACTGAGCTATCCCGCCCCTTTTAACAAACAAGCCCCCTGTTGTGACTCTTGCAATGATCTCGGACCAAAACCCCCCCACACCACTGCACTGTTAATCCAGGATGTTGCTGTCCAGTTAGGTCCATAATCACCTGGAAAGGTCAGGTAATGACCAGATGCCATGACCATCACCTCTAGCTCTTTAACTCGTCTGCTCAGAGATAATTATTGGAACAAAGTTAGTGTGCAAGTGTTACGACTCTGTGACGCTCCACCACGAAATGAGTGCTTAGCACATTACCTAATTTTGCACTAGGAGCCATTAAAGGCAGGTGGGGGTCAAGTTGTCAAGTTTGAGATTTTGATCGATTATTAAACTATATCCGTTATTCTACATTGTAATGAATTCAAGGCATAATTTTTATTCGATTTGCTTTTGAATGTGTTTTGAAATACCCAAGCCCTCATTTGACAACTGTTTCGAAAAGAGATTTGCCCGTTACTCAGTTGTCACATCCTGCAGTATATCATTCCAATTTGTAATAACTTTGCACAGAATTTCCGACTTTCAATCTGTTTTTTGTAATTTAAATGCTTTTATTGTATATTAACAACTTGTCAATAATTGAAAACTGACCCTTTTTTGCAATGCGATCCTTATGTTGGTTGGAGCGTCACTCTGTGGGTGTGAGAGAGAGAGGAGGAGGGAGACAGGAAAAAAACAGACAGACAGACAGACAG
>JASPKP010007042.1:0-13335 GCA_030674155.1 Stramonita haemastoma
CCTGTACTCTTCACGGAAGGAGAAAAAATCCTCTAAAGCCAGAAAACGCAGATAGTTATAGACAAGTTTTTAGGACAGAAAGAAAATAAAAATCTATTGACTCAGTCTTCTCACTCACAAGAGACTTCACTAATTCTTAAATATATTGTGTGAGAAAGCACACATGATCTTCAAACTCTCAGAACAAATAACTTGTAAAACCCCAAACAACAACAACAGATGACAATGTGAACATACCTTATTGGGTGCTTCCACTTGCTCGTGCCGCATCCTCAGGCATTGAAGTACCTAGGACGGGAACAGTCTTCCAGGGTCTTCTTTTCTATGGTGTCCAGCAGGCTGTAATCTTGCACGATGTTGTCTTCTGTGGAGGGCACACACAGAGACAGAGATTGAGACACACATAGATGAACACAGACAGACAGAAAGAAACAGCCAAACTAAATATTGTACCACACTTAGCATAGACACAGAACACGCACCATCCAGACACAGAACACACAGCACAAACACAACACACACGCACAACACAGCACAACACACACACACACACACACACACACACACACACACCACACACACACACTAACACACACACACCACAACACAGCACCAACACACAACGACTAACTCACCAGCCTTAATTCTTCTGTCCTCAGCCTTCATCCTTCCTCCATCCTATCGCCTTCTCTCTATCTCTCTTCTTGCTCCTGTTTTTACAGTTGTTTCATCTGCCTTTTTCATCTTCTTTTCCTTCTCTTTGTTTCTGCTTTTGAAGGGTTTCTCCTCTGGACTTCTGCTGCCATCTCTACGCGATTTTCTTACACTTTGTTTTGTTTGTACGGTTCTTGTCGTTAATGGTTCTTGCGTTTTTCTCTGGTTGTTGTTGCTGTTCTTGTTCTTCTTGTCGTTATGGTTCTTGCTGTTCTTGTTCTTGGTGTTGCCTTCTTGTTTTTTTTTCTTCTGTCGCAATTCTTTTTTCTTCTTCCATTATTTGTTGTTTTTGTTGTTGTTCTTCTCTTCCTGTTCTTGTTCATCTTTTTCTTCTTCTTTTTCTCTTTTTTATATTCTTGTTGCTGTTGTTGTTGTTTTTCTTGTTGTTGTTCTGTTGTTGCTTTTCTTGTTGTTGTTCTCGTTGTTGTTCTTGTTGTTGTTCTTTTTTTATAGTGTTGTTATTCTTATTCCTTTTGTTGTTGTTTTCTGTATTCCTGTTGTTGTTGTTCTCGTTGTTTTTGTTTTTTTTGTTCTTCCTTATTCATCTTATTTTTCTTCTTCTTGTTACTGTTGTTGTTTTCTTCTTGTTCACATTGTTGGTGTTGTTTTCTTCTCTCCTTCTTCTTTTGTTTTTGTTGTTGTGGTTCATCTTGTTGTTTTTCTGTTTCTTGTTGGGTAGTTTGTTCTTGTTGTTCTTGTTTGACTTGTTGCTGTTCTTTTTCGTCTTCTTTTCCTTCTTGTTGTTGTTCTTAGTTTTTCTTGTTCTTTTTGTTCATCTTCTTGTTGTTCTTTTTTTTGTTGTTGTTTTAATTCTTACTGTTGTCTCTCTCTCTATCTTGGTGTTGTTGTTATTCCATTTGTTTTTTACTGTTCTTCTTGGTCTTCTTTGTCTTGTTATTGTAGTTTTTAAAAAATTTGTTGTTGTGTTCTTGTTGTTGTTCATATTGTTGGTGTTCTTTTTTGTTGTTCTTCCGTCGTTGTTATTCTTCTTCTTCTTGCTGTTGTTCATCATCTTTTTCTTCGTGTTGTGCTTGTTGTTAGTGTAGTTTTCTTCTTCTTCTTCATCCTGTTGTTGTTTTTCTGTTTCTTGTTGTTCTCGTTCTTGTTGTTCTAGTTTTTGTTCTTGTTTATCTTGTTGGTGTTGTTGTTGTTCTTCTTCTCTTTCTTTTTTGTTGCTGTTGTTCCTTACGTTCTTTGTTGTTGTTCTTCTTCTTCTTGCTTTTGCTGTTGTTGTTCTTGTTGTTTTCGTCTTGTCGTTGTTCGACTTGTTGTTGCTAATTTTGTCTTCTTTTAATTGTTGTTTTTTTCCTTTGGTGCTGTTCTTCCTTTGTTCTTGTGCTGTTTTCTCCTCTTTTTCTTCTTCTTATTGTTGTTGTTCTTCTTTTTGTTCCTGTTGTTTTTATTGTTTTTGTTTTGTCGTCGTTGTTTTTCTTCTACTTTGTGTTGTTGTTTTTGTTGTTGTCTTTTTCTTCCTTTTGTTGCTGTTGTTCATCTTGTTGTTCTGTTTCTTGTTGTTGTTCATGTTGTTTTTGTTGTCCTTGTTCTTCTTGTGTTTGGTCTTCTTGTTGTTCGTCTGGATGTTGTTATTCTCTTTCTTCTTGTTGTTTTTCTTGTTGTTGTTTTCTTTTTTACGTTGTTGTTGTTGATGTTGTTGTTTTTTTTCCCTTGTCGTTGTTGTTGTTCTGCTTGCTTTTTTGTTCTTTATTTTCTGCTTGGTTTTTGTTGTTGTTGTGTTGTTCTTTTTTTCTTGTTCTTTTTCCCAATGTCGTTGTTGTTCTTCTTTTTGTTCTTGTTGCTGTTGTTGTTTTTCGACTTGTCGCGTTGTTTTTCCTCTTCTTCTTGTTTTTGTTCTTTATTTTTTCTTTTTTTGTTTTGTTGTTCTTTTTGTCGTTTTTTTTTGTTGCTGTTTTTTCCCTTTGTCGTTATTGTTCTTGTTTTTGTTGTAGTTCTCTTGTTATTCTTGTTATATTCTTGTTGTTCTTCCTGCTCTTTGTTGCTGTAGGTCTTGTTGTTGTTCTTTTTCTTCTTCTTGTTCTTATTTCTCTTCTTCATTGTCGTCTTTTTCTGTTCTTTGTCTTTTCTATCTGCATCTTTTTATCTCTTTTTTTCTTCTTCTGGATTTCTTGTTCTGTACTGACTTTTCGTCCTTTCTGTGTTTTCTACATCTTCAAAGTCATTGTTTTTTTCTTCCTGCCGGTGTTTTCCTTTTCTTTTGTCAGTGTTGTCAACTTCTCCTTTGTAGTCGTCATTTTCATCATCTACTACAACCTCGTCTGCTCAGTTTCTTCTTCTTCTTCTCTCTCTTTTTTTCTGTTTTCTGATGTTTTTTCCTTGTTGGTCTACATTGCTGTGCTTTACTTCATAAGTCGCGGGTCTTTTTTTATCTTTTTGTTTGTCTGTCTTGATCTTCTTCCTTGTTCTCCTCCTCTTTCTTCTTCTTCTTTTTTATGGTCTTCTTGGTTATTGTTGTTGTAGTTGTTGCTCTTTTTCTCTCCTCCTCATTCTTCTCTTCCTATTTTTCCCTCCTCCTCCTCTCTTCTTCTTCTTCTCTTCTCTTCTTCTTCTTTTTCTTCTTCTTCTTCTTCTTCTTCTTTCTTTTCTTCTTCTTCTTTCTTGTTCTTGTTCTTCACAATTCTCTTCGCAATTCCTCTTCTTGTTGTTCTTCGCAATTCTTTTTGTTCTTGGTCTTGCTTGTTGTTGTTGTTGTTGTTGTTTTTCTTCTTCTTCTTTTCTTTGTTTTCCGTTTCCTTTTTGTCGTCGTTTGTTTCTTCCTCTGCTGCTCTGTGCTGTGTCTTTGTTTTCTGTTTTTTTCTGTTCCCCTCCACCGATTCTTTTTTTTTCTTTCCTTTTTTTTCTTTTTCTTTTCTTTTCTTTTCTTTCTTTTTAATTTTTACTTTTCCTCCTCCTCCTTCCTCTCCTCCTCTTTCCTTTCCTCCTTCTCATTGTTCTTCCCCTCATCTGAGTGATGCACTCTGGATCTGCGGGTTCAAGAGGATTTTTCTCCTGGAGTTAACATCAGTGCTGACTCCACTCCCCCTAAAGTCCTTCAAATGAGACTATAAACCGAGGTCCTGTGTGTAAAAGCACGCAGAACATTCTGCGCACACGTTAAATCTTGTTCCACTTTTCGGAAGAGTAGGCCGTTGTGTGCCAATGGGAATGGATGACATATTTTTACAAAACTGAATACACACGGGGACCTCCTCACCACCTCCTCCCCCCACCACCTCCTCCTCCCACCACCCCTCCTCCATCCCCACCCCTCCTCCTCCTCCCACCACCTCCTCCTCCTCACCACCCCTCTCATCCCACCACCACCTCCTCCTCCCACCACCTCCACTCCTCCCCCTCCTCCCCCACCACCTCTCCTCCTCACCACCTCCTCCCTCCTCCCACACACCTCCTCCTCCTCCCACCACCATCCTCCTCCACTCCTCCTCACCACCTCCTCCTCCCCCACCACCTCCTCCTCCTACCACCTCACCTCCTCACCACCTCCTCCTCTCACCTCCTCCCCTCCTCCCCACCACCTCCTCCTCTCACCACCACCTCCTCCTCCCCACCTCCTCTCACCACCCCTCCTCCTCCACCTCCTCCTCCTCACCCTCCCACCACCTCCTCCTCCTCCCACCTCCTCCCCTCCCACCTCTCCTCCTCACCACCTCCTCCTCCACCCCTCTCCTCACCACCTCCTCCTCTCCACCTCCTCCCACCACCTCCTCCTCTCACCACCTCCTCCTCTCACCACCTCCTCCTCCTCCACCACCCTCCTCCTCCCACCCTCCTCCTCCCACCCTCCTCCTCCTCCCACCACCTCCTCCTCTCACCACCTCCTCCTCTCACCACCCCTCCTCACTCCTCCTCCCCACCCCTCCTCCTCCTCCACCACCCTCCTCCTCACCACCCCTCCTCCTCCTCACCACCTCCTCTTCCCACCCTCCTCCTCCCCCTCCTCCTCACCCCTCCTCCTCCTCCCACCTCCTCCTCTCCTACCTCCTCCTCCTCACCACACCTCCTCCCCCTCCTCCCACTCTCCTCCCTCATCGCTTCTCACCATCTCTCCTTCCAAAACTTCTTCTTTTTCGTTTTGTTGTTGTGTTTTGTTTTTTTCCTTGTTTTTTTTTTCTTGTTGTTCTCCTACTCGTTTTTTCTTGTTGATATTGTTGTTGTTCTTGTTCTTCTTGGTCTTGATGATTTTCTTGTTTCTCTTGCTCTTATTATCGTTGTTTTTCATTTTCTTGTCCTTTTGTTGTTGTTGTTTTGTTTGTGTTGTTGTTGTTGTTGTTGTTGTTGTTGTTGTTGCTGCTGCTGCTGTGCTGTACTTCTTCTATTGTTCATTGTAGACATACTGGTTTTAAAAATCTGTGGGTTTTTCCCGTTCTGTCTACTTTGTCGTCGTCTGTTTCTTCGTCAGCTGCTTTGTCCTTGTCCTTTCTTCTTTCTCTGTTTTCCATGCTCTGTTCTGTATAGTCTTGGTTTATTGTGCTGCAATGTAAAAGTAAAATTATGCATTTGGAGTCCATGTGTAGTGATCACATCATTGACCTAGCATATGAAATTAATAGTGCAACATACACAACGCACACACACATACATACAACACACTCACACACACACACACACACACACACACACACACACACACACACACACACACACACACCCAACACAAACACAGACACACACAACACACACACACACTGTTCTGCCTTTCAGAGGATTAGGCCATTGTGTGCCGGTGAGAACAGATGACAAAGTTTACTAAACTGTATGCACATGGGCACTGCATGTAAAAAAGTACACAATGCTTATTCCTACTGTCCTGGATATAACGGAATAGATAAAGACTAAATCAGCTGCAAAACCAACAACAACACACAGTACCTTATTTCAGGTTTCCACTTGCTCGTGCCGCATCCTCAGGCATTGAAGTACCTAGGACGGGAACAGTCCAGACGCCAGAATAAATCTACACAAAAAATTGGAGATATACATTTCAAAATGAAATACCTGCAGACAGACAGAGAGAGAACAGATGAAGACAGCAGACAGAGAGAGAAGACAGAAGGGGAGAAGAAGAAGGAAGGAAGAGAGAGAGAGAGAGAGAGAGAGAGAGAGAGGAGAGAGAGAGAGAGAGAGAGAGAGAGAGAGAGAGAAGAGAGAAGAAAACAGGAAGAAGAGATGAGAGAGAGAGAGAAGAGAGAGAGAGAGAAGTACGATGACAGACAGACAGACAGACAGACAGACAGACAGAAACAATGTTCAAATAATCATATAAAAGCACATATTCAAACTATGCTGTTTGATAACAGTAGTGATGGTATTACATGATGATAATGATTATAGAAACGATGATACCTTTTGTAGCTTAAAGCTGTCCTCTTCGTAAAGAAAAAAAATCCTTTGAAACCAGATTATAGCTGCCTATATTAGTATATCACTAGGTACTTGAGAAAAGTCCATATATGCAAACAGGATGGGGAGGATAGCTCTGTGGTCAGAGACTCGACATTCCAGCAAGTTAAGCAGATCGATGTGGTTACAATGATGGGTGACGTTTGTGCGCCTTGCTTCAGTGCAGTCCGGAGTTCACCAGCTGTAACTGGGTACCTGCCCTCTCTAGGGTCAGGGAAGGTAAAGCAGCGACGGAAAGGAAATGGGCGCCAACCTCAATGTGCTGGCTCCTAGAGAAGCTGAGGTCTCTGATGCCTCGTTCCCCTATAACCACATAGGTTACGGGACACCTTTTACCTTTTTTATATGCAAATTTCTTACTTACAGCCAGTGTGCTTACAGTTTCAGTGATTCTTGAGTATGATGTGTGAGATCCAGAGCATATTCTTGAGGATTGTTAATGTTAAGATGTAAAACACCCACGAACAACAGATAGCACTGGTCTTACCTTACTGGGTGCTTCCACTTGATCGTGCCGCATCCTCAGGCATTGAAGTACCTAGGACGGGAACAATCTTCCAGGGTCCTCTTTTCTATGGTCCTGCAGGTTGCAGTCTTACAGGGTGTAGTCTTTTATGATGTCTTGCAGGGTGTAGTCAACTAAACATAGCAACAGTTAAACAAACATATACAGGGACAGATATAAATAGCCATAAACACCCATTCGCACACACTTGCATCTTTGTTCCAAATCAACACATAACCATACTATCTAGATATTAAAAAGCACTATCCTAGCAAAAGATACATTTTAGCAAACATTGCAAGGTGCAATAGTCGTGCAATGGTACTGATGCAAACAAAGCACCAGTCTTGATATGAAAACCTGATGCTTTTAGATATCTTCCAACTGTTTTCATCAATGACACTCTTAACATGACCTGTACTCTCCATGGAAGGAGAACAAATCTTCTAAAACCAGAGTACGCAGATAGTTATAGCCAAGTTTTTGGGACAGAAAGAAAAAAAAGCTATTGACTCAACCTGCTCACTCACAAGAAACTTTTAAAATCTCACTAATTCTTTAATGTGTAAGAAAGTACACATGTTCTTAAACAGTTAGAAAATTAACTTGTGAAACCCCAAACAACAACAGCAACAACAGATGACAACGTGAACATACCTTATTGGGTGCTTCCACTTGCTCGTGCCGCATCCTCAGGCATTGAAGTACCTAGGACGGGAACAGTCTTGCAGGGTCTTCTTTTCTATGGTGTCCAGCAGGCTGTGGTCTTGTAGGGTGTCCTCTTTAATGATGTCCTCTTCCATTGTCTCAGGTGGGGTGTAGTCTAGAAAGATGTCATCTTCAAGGCTTTTGTCTCTTGTTGTGTCCAGCAGGCTGCAGTCTTGCAGGCTGTAGTCTTGCAGGCTGTAGTCTCGCAGGCTGTAGTCTTGCAGGCTGTAGTCTTGTATGCTGGACACACATACACAGATTGAAACACTCATACACAGACACAGCGAGAGATAGGAACAGAAAGAGAAAGAGCCAACTAAAAAATTCAGCAATTACACAAATATGCACAGGCACAGATTTAAATAGCCATACAAACTAACACAACACACACAACACACACACACACACACACACACACACACACACACACACACACACACACACACACACACACACTACACACCGACACACACAACACACACACACACCACACACACACACACACACACACACACACTTGTATCTTTGTTCCATCTCAAAACAGTAAATAAAACTGTCGAAATATTATACAGCACTATTCTGAACAAGAAATATAACAAACATGACAAGGTCCAATGTTGTGCAAGTTAGATGCAAGCAAAGCACCACTGTTGATATGAGAATCTGATGCTTTGAGATATCTTCCAACTGTTTCCATCAATGACAATCTCTTAGTATGACCTGTACTCTTCATGGAAGGAGACAAAATCCTCTAAAGCCAGAGAACGCAGATAGTTATAGACAAGTTTTTAGGACAAAGGGAAAAAAAAAGCTATTGACTCAACCTGCTCACTCAAAAGTGACTCCACTAATTCTGAAATATATTGTGTGAGAAAGCACACATGATCTTCAAACTCTCAGAAAGTTAACTTGTAAAACCCCAAAGAACAACAACAACAGATGACAATGTGAACATACCTTATTGGGTGCTTCTACTTGCTCGTGCCGCATCCTCAGGCATTGAAGTACCTAGGACGGGAACAGTCTTGCAGGGTCTTCTTTTCTATGGTGTCCAGCAGGCTGTAGTCTAGCACGATGTTCTCTGCTACAGAAAGAAACAGCCAGTTTTATAATTTAGTAGTTACACAAATACAGACAGACACACACATACGCACACATGTGCACGCGCACGCCTACGTGGATACCTGATTATGCAAACACACTCACAGCTGTCTACATAAAGATGTTTAACTCACCAGCATATTCTACTTCTTGTCCTATCTGTCCTCCTCCTCCTTTTCCCCCTCCTCCACCTTTTCCTCCTCTTTTTCCGTCTGCTTCCTGTTTTTGACAGGTTGTCTTCCTCTGCTTTTTTTCCTTCTTCCTTTTCTTCTCTTTGTTTTTGTCGTTCTTGTTGATTTTCTTGTAGTTGCTCTTGTTGTTCTTGTATATTTTTGCTGTTCTTTTCTTGTCATACATTTTTTTCTTCTTGTTCCTGTCGTTTTTGTTCTGGTTGTTCTTTCTTGCTGTATTTTCTGTTGTTCTTGTGTGTTGTTCTATTTTTTGTTTCCTCTTGTTCTTTTTCTTCTTGTTTTTGTTTTTCTTCTTGTTTTTCTTGGTCTCGATGCTTTTTTGTTCTGTTGTTGTTTTGTGGTCGTTGTTGTTTTTTGTTGTTAAGTTGTTGTTGCTCTTCTCCTTCTTGCTGTTTTGTTTGTTTTTCTTTTGTTTGTATTGTACTTTTTTTTCTTGCTCTTTTTTCCCT
The DNA here is from genome assembly GCA_030674155.1 of Stramonita haemastoma. Lineage (NCBI taxonomy): Eukaryota > Metazoa > Mollusca > Gastropoda > Neogastropoda > Muricidae > Stramonita > Stramonita haemastoma. Next base: position 9,084 of record JASPKP010007042.1, read on the forward strand.
TCTTGTTTTGTTCTTGGTCTTTTTCGTTTTTTTTTCTTTTTGTTCTTGTTCAGTTGTTGTTCTTCTTTTGTTGTCATTCTGCTTGTTCTTGTTTTTTTTGTTCTTGCGCTCCTTGTTGTTGTTCTCCTTAATATTCTTCTTCTTTTTTGTTGTCCTTCATCTTGTTGTTGTTCATAGTTCTCTTGGACTTCTTGTCGTCCTTGTAATTTTTGTTGTTGCTGTTCTCCTTTTTCTTCAGCATGTTGTTGTTGTCATCGTCGTTCTTTTTCAGAATGTTGTTGTTGTTGTTGTTCTTCCTCTTCTTCTCCTTCTTTAGTTTTGTTGTTGTTGTTGTTCTTGTTACTGTTTTTTCTTCTTTTTGTTGTTCTGGTTCATCTTGTTGTTTTTCTGTTTCTTGCTGTTGTTCTTCTTCTCGTTGTTGTTCTGATAGTTGTTCTTCTTGTTGTTGTTTGTCTTGTCTATGGTGTTGTTCTTTATCTTCTTGTTGTTGCTGTTGTTCTTGTTGTTGTATTCCCCTCCTTCTTGTTCTTCTTTCCCTCCTCCTCCCCCTTCTTCTTTGCAATTCTTCTTCTTCTTCAGCTTCTTCTTATTGTTGTTCTTGTCCATGTTCTTCTTGTCCATGTTCTTCTTCTTTGTGTTGTTCTTGTTGTTTTTCGTCTTGTTGTTGTTGCTCATTTTGTTGTTCTGTTTCTTGTTGTTGTTGTTCTTTTCGTTGTCTTGTTGTTTTCTCTTTCTTGTTTTTCTTCTTCTTGTTCTTTTTTTTCTCTTTGTTGTTGTTGTTGCTCTTCTTTTTCTTCTTGTTGTTGTTCTTCTTTTTGCTGTTGTTGTTAATCATGTTGTTGTATTTTCTTCTTCTTCTTCTTCTGTTTGTTCTTGTTGCCTTTTTCTTTTTCTTGCTATTGTTCTTGTTGTTGTTGTTCTTGTTGATCTCGTTCTTGTTTTCTTTTCTTGTTGTTTTTTTGTTCTTCACCTTCATACTGTTGTTGTTTTTGCTGTTTTTTTCTTCTTCTTGCTGTTTGGTCATGTTGTTGTTCTTGTTGTTGGTCTTTTTTATGTTGTTCGTCTTGTTGTTCTTTTTGTTGTTGTTCTTTTTCTTATCACTGTTGTTCTTGTCTTGTTCTTCTCCTTCTTCGTCTTCTTCTAGTTCATTGTCGTCTTCTTTTTGTTGTTGTTGCTGTTGTTCTTTGTCATCTTGTAGTTGTTCTTTTTGTTGTTTGTCTTCTTCTCCTTATGTTGTAGTTCTTGTTATTGCTGTTGTTGTTCATCTTCTTGTTGTTGTTCGTCTTCTTGTTCTTCTTCTTATTCATCTTATTGTTCTCCTTGTTGTTGATGTTTTCTTTTTGTTCTTGTTTTTGTAGTTCTTCTTGTTCTTATCTTTGACTTGTTGTATTGTGTCTTTTCTCTTTTTCTTCTTTCTTGGTCTCTTGTTTTCTTCGGCTGTTTGGTATTTCATTCCTCTTCTCCTTCCTGTCCATTCTGTTTTCAGCATGTCTGTCTTCTTTGTGTGGTCTTCATCTTCTTTGCCATGTGTTGCCTCCCTTCTCCTCTCTGTTCATCTTTTGTGTTGATCTTTGTTTTCTTTTTCACCTTGTTTCTTTTTAACTTCTTGTTGCTGTCTTGTGTATTTCTTTATTGTCGTCTGTTTCTTTTTTGTCTTTTTCCTCGATCTGCATCTTGTTTTGCTCTTTTCTTGTTTTTTGTTTCTGGATTTCTTATTCTGTGTTGGATTTTCGTCCTCTCTGTGTTTTCTACATTTTCAAAGTACTTATTATTTTGATGTGTTTCTTTTCTTCATCTGTGTAGTCAACTTTTCCTTTGTCGTCGTCAACTTCATCATGTTTCTTCTCTCTTTTCTCGTTTTCTTTCGATTTTCTGTGTTGGATTTTGCTTTCTGTGTTTCTACATTTAAAGTTCTTGTTATTTCGATGTATTTCTTTTCTCATCAGTGTTGTCAACTTTTCCTTTGTAGTCGTCATTTTCATCATCAGCAACAATCTAGCCTGCTCAGTTTCTTCTTCTTCCTCTTTTTTCTGCTTTCTGATTTTTTTCATTGTTGGTCGACATTCCTGTGTTTTTCTTCATAATTAACGTGTTTTTTTTCTCCTTTGTTCTCTTCCTCTTTTTGTTCTTTTTCATGATCTTCTTGATTATTGTTGTAGTTGTTGCTCTTGTTCTTCTCCTTCTTTCTCTTTTTCTTCCTGGTCTTCTTTTTCCTCCTCCTCTTCTTCTTCGCAATTCTTTTTTTGCTATTCTTGTTCTTCACAATTGTTTTTCGCAATTCTTCTTGTTCTCGGTCTTCTTGTTTTGTTTTTTTCCCCCTCTTCTTCTTTGTTGTTTCCCGTTTCCTTTTTGTCGTCGTTTGTTTCTTCCTCTGCTGCTCTGTCATGTGTTTTTATTTTCTGGTTTCTTCTGTTCCCCTCCACCAATTCTTTTTTTTTTTCTTTTCTTTCTTTTTTCTTCTTCTTCTTCTTTTTTTTTTTAATAACTTTTCCTCCTCCTCCTTTGTTGTCGTCACTTTCATCAGCTACTACAGTCTTGTCTGCACAGTTTCTTCTTCTTCCTCTCTTTCTTCTGTTTTCTGATGTTGGTCTTTCCTTGTTGGTCAACATTGTCTTTGTTTTTCTTTATAATTAACGGTCAACATTGTGTTTGTTTTTCTTTATAATTTACGTTTTTTTTTTTTTTTTTTTTCTCTCTTTTTCTTCATCCTTATTCTCCTCCTCATTTTTGTTGTTCTTTTTCATGGTCTTTTTGGTTTTTGTTGCTGTTGTTGTTGCTCTTCTTCTTTTTCTTCCTCTTTCTTTCCTCCTGCCCCTCCTACTCCTTTTTTCTCCTCTTTTTCTTCCTCTTCGCAATTCTTCTTTACAATTCTTGTTCTTGTTGTTCTTCACAATTCTTCTTCGCAATTTCCTCTTCTTCTTGTTCTTCGCAATTCATCTTGTTCTTGGTTTTCTTCTTCTTTGTTGTTTTCCGTTTCCTTTTTGTCGTCGTTTGTTTCTTCCTCTGCTGCTCTGTGCTGTGTCTTTGTTTTCTGGTTTCTTCTGTTCACCTCCACCGATTTTTTTTTCTACTTTTCCTCCTCCTTTTCTCTTTCTCTTCGCCCTCTTCTCCTCCTTCCTCTCCTCCTCCTTTCCCCACCCCTCCCCCTCTCCTCCTCCCTCCCTCCTTCCTCCTACCTCCCCCTCTCCTCCTATTCCCACTCTCCTCCTCTTCCACTCTCTCCTCTTCCCACTCTCCTCCTCTTCCCACTCTCCTCCTCTTCCCACTCTCCTCCTCCTCCATCCTCTCCTCCTCCTTCCTTTCCCTCCTTTCATTGTTCTTCCCTCATCAGAGTGGTCAGAGTGTATGCACTCGGGATCTGCTGATCGCGGGTTCGAATCTCGTTCGAAAGGATTTTCCCACTGGAGTTAACATCAGTGCTGACTCCACTCCCCCTTAAGTCTTCAAATGAGACTAGAAACCGAGGTCACCGTGTGCAACACACGCAGAACTTTCTGCGCTATTTTTAATCCTGTCCTGCTTTTCGGAAGATTAGGCCGTTGTGGTGCCTGGGGGATGGTGGACATATTTGCCATTATTACGGCTTAACTCGGGATACGGGTCGGTATTATTGCTACTATGGGAGTGGATGGTGACGCGTGAGTTATTGGTGGTTGGTTGTTTGTTTGTTTGACAGTGGAGTATCAGGAGAGAAGACTAATAATGGAAGATACATCAGAGAAGGAAAAATAATAAGAAGAAGAGAATAATACGAAGAAGAGAAGGAAATAAGAAGAAGAAATAATAAGAAGAAGAGAATAATAATAGAAGAAGAATAATAAAGAAGAAGAAATAAGAAGAAGGGAATAATAAGAATAAGAAAATAATGAAGGAAGAAGAGAAGGAAATAAGAAGAAGAATAATAAGAAGAAGAGAATAATAGAAGAAGAGAATAATAAGAAGAAGAGACTAATAAGAAGAAGAAAATAATAAGAAGAAGAGAATAAGAAGAAGAAGAGAATAATAAGAAGAAGAGAATAGAAGAAGAGAATAAGAAGTAGATAAAAGAAGAGAAAATAATAAAAGAAGAAGAGATAATAAGAAGAAGAAGGAGATAATAAGAAGAAGAGAGAATAAATAAGAAGAAGAAGAGAATATAATAAGAAGAAGGAATAATAAGAAGAGAAGAGAATATAAGAAGAAAGAAGAGATAAGAAGAAGAGAATAAGAAGAAGATAATAAGAAGAAGAGAATAATAAGAAGAAGAGAGATA
>JASPKP010000704.1:2500-10000 GCA_030674155.1 Stramonita haemastoma
ACAAATGCAGAAACTAGGCCCTATACCCAATAAGTTAGGCTATTGCTCTTAGTCTTATGTAGGCTAGGCCTAGGCCTAAGGCTCAAACAATTGTAGAGTAGGGCCTAACCCGGGTCAAAGATCAAGTAGGCTAGCCTTACCGGGGTCAAAGATCAATTTGTCCCCCGGAAATGCCAGCTGTATGACTGTTTTCGTTTGTTTTTATCATTAGGCCTAACAGTAATCTTCGTACTTTTCCTTCCCTGAGCTCTTTAAAAAAAAAAAACAACAACAATTGGGGGACAGAGCTAAAGAACTGGCTTCAACCCCTTATAAAAAAATATATATTTGGGGATATTTATTTATTTTATTTTATTTACTCTTTTATATCGAGGATAACGGAAGAAGCAATCATGTGCTTTTTTTCATCCGGTCCCCGTGTGTATGCAGTTTTGCAAATCTTGTCATCTGTTCCCACCGGCACACGATGGCCTACTCTTACGAAAAGCGGAACAGGATTTAACGTGTGCGCAAGATGTTCTGCGTGCGTTCGCACACGGGGCCTCGGTTTAAAGTCTCATCCGAAGGACTAGAGCTAAAGAACTGGTTTCAACCCTCTTTTAAAACCAGTGGAGCTCGATAAGTGTTCATGATAGATAAAGCTTTTTGTCCTGATAGAAGCTAGGCTAGGCCTTTAGGCTATAGAATGACACCAAGAATACATGTATGCAATGAAAAGCAAGCGATCAAGATCAATTTCGGTCTCACGCAGCTGGAACTTCGACAACTTACCACTAGGCCCTTTTCAAAGAATTGACGTGCTTGGTAATCAAAGCCAACGGGAAGCATATTTTTTGTACAACACAAGAATCATATGTAGGCTAGTTAAAGTCGCTTCTACAGGAGTGGTATGCCGAAGCATTAAGCCCCTTACCACCGTAAAAAAAAAAGAAAAAAAAAAAAGTTTTTGCACAGGCGCTGAATAAAACCACTTTTCCTCCACATTTACCCAGTCCGGTGGAACGTAAATTAATAATTATTTTAATCACAACAATAACACCAACAAAAAGACTTGCACTAAACTACTGAGATTACTCAGAGATTAAAATGGAAATGAAGTCGTGACATTGTCATGATTTTTTTTGTGTGACTCCAGTTTTTTTGTTTGTTTGTTTTAATTGAAATGTTTTGCTGACCTTTGCTGAAGACTTTTTGTGGGTCACCCACGAGTGTTGGATTTTTCTGGAGTTTGTATTTTAGCAAACAAATGGGGAGAGTAGGTTTTTGTCTAGTCGACTTGTGTGTGTGTGTGTGTGTGTGTGTGTGTGTGTGTGTGTGTGTGTGTGTGTGTGTGTGTGTGTGTGTGTGTGTGAACTTTTTTTTTCAAACTTTTTTAATGTTCATTTTTCAATTACAAACCACAGAGGCAAACGTTTCTAATCAAAACAAAATACCCCCCCCCCCCCCCCAAAAAAAAAGAAAAAAAGAAGAAAAAATACAATTTTGTTTCATAAACAAGTGGCGATTGTTTTTCCAATGCTTAACCATCATAGTGAATTTAACGGGGAGAATAATTTGTGTTCTAATCCAGTAGTGAGGCAGATAATGTTGCCTATCTTGTGCGTTAAAAAAAAAAAAGCAAAAAAAAAAGCATTGTCAATACACTAGGCCTATAGGCCTACGTTTTATCTGACCGCTCTGATTAGGCCTACACTTATCTCACTCAACATCGGCAGATTCGTGCCAGTGTAATAATCCAGAATCACTCTATGCAAGAAACACTACCATAGTCATTTTGGCAACGCTGGAAGTACTGTTAGTAGTGTTTTTAGCACAGGCCTACACGCCATAAACACTATTTCTGGCTACGCCTCCTACTACGAGAGGCTGGGAATCGAACCCAGGACCTCATGATTTACTTGTTGGCAAGCGAACGCCTTAAACATCCTGCCACCCTCCTTCTTAGTATTTGATATATAAAGAATAGTGTTTGTAAGGGGTAGTGTTTTAGCTTAGAGATAGTGTTCATTGTGTTTATAGCGTACGCAAAAGTCACTAAGATAGCGTTTACAGCATGTGCAAAAGTATCTACGGTAGTGGTTATGGCATGAAAGCCTTACGCTAAAACCACTACAGTAATCTTTATTGCACGGTAGTATTTTGAGCGTGTTACACCGGCTTATAGGCTGGGGAGAAAGTCCACAACTCTCAGTCTGAAATCACACATGTCTAAAATGGTTTCAGCAACCTGATCAAAATGTCTTTTTAAAGCAGAGATTTTCTTCGAAATGTAAAAAATTGACCAACGCCTTAGAAAATATTTTTTATGCTTAAAAATATATGTTAAGAAAACTTCGAAGTATAGACTGTATAGCAAACAAACTGGCTTTAGATCTACCTGCCCATGCCTCCTGTAACCCCCCCCCCCCCCCTAACCCCCCCCCCCAAAAAAAAACAAACAACCCCAAACTAACAAACAAAAACCCAGCGCATCTGGAATGTTACCGTTAGAAAAGCACAGGAGCATTACTTGTTGTCAATATGTCCTAAGAAGTGTGTTTGTTAAAATGACTAACAATCGGCAATAACACTCAAATCTGGCAGATTTTTTTTTTTTTTGGGGGGGGGAAGAGAACGAGTTCGACATTCTCTAACACCACACACACACACACACACACACACACACTCTCTCTCTCTCTCTCTCTCTCTCTCTCTCTCTCTCTCTCTCTCTCTCTCTCTCTCTCTCTCTCTCTCTCTCTCTCTCTCTCTCTCTCTTATATATATATATTATATATATATATATATATATATATATATATATATATATATATCTTGAACGTGTAGGCAAGGCACTGTCCATGGAGGAAGAAGAAGTAGAGGCAGACCAAGGAAGAGATGGGAGGACAACATCAGCGAATGGACAGGCCTAGAACTCAACAAAACCCTCAGAAAGGTAGATCAGAGAGAGGATGGAGGGAACTGGTTGTCAAGTCTTCAGGGGTGCCCCCACGGTCGTCAGACTAAGGGATAGATACAGAGATAGAGAAAGACAGGTTGAATCCAAATACAAATAATTATTGCTAAAGGAGAAGTATCCCCCACTCCAATCTGGGGAACTCAGATGAGTACAGTTTGACATCGATGATATTGACTTCAGAAGGAATTCTACTAATTAAAAAAAAAATCAATTGAGTATCTTCTAAATATATATATATATATATATATATATATATATATATATATATATATATATATATATATATATTATATATATATATATATATATATATATTCGAAGAACAAAATTAAAATCATTTTAAAGTTGTTGTTTTTGTGTGTGTATGTGTGTGTGTGTGTGTGTGTGTGTGGGGGGGGGGGGGTATTTTGGTTTGTTTATTTGTTTTTCTTTTGTTTGGTTGGGGTTTTTTGTTTGTTTTTTTACAGATGGCTCAGTCTCAACAGTACTTTTGGTGCTGCATACAGAACACAAGATTTAAAATCGGAAAATTGGTTATTTTCATCTTGGAGAGAATATTTCAAAATGTACAGCAAAACTCGCAACAATATCAAGGGCACTTAATTTCTTCATCGAATTGTTTCTCGAATTTCTTTTCTTTTTTTTTTTTTTTTGGGGGGGGGGGGTTGGATTTAAAAAAATCTACAGGTGCCTTATTCAGCCTATGCAAACAAAAAGTAGATCTGAACTAGTCACTGATATTGGTCATTAAATTCTCTCCTCACTTTAAGTGGTTTCACTGTTTGTTGGATTCCATCTGACTCTGGTGTTGACCTTTTAGCCCAAAACAAAAGGTGGTGGGGGGCAGGGGGTGGGGGGGGGGGGGGGATAGGTTCGGAACCACAATTGGAGTAGGCCAAGGATGTCTGCTTTCTCCCACCCTCTTCAATATCTTCCTAAAGAGAATTATGGCGGACGCACTTGAAAACCACGAGGAGACAGCATTGGAGGCAAAACAGTCAGAAACGGACGTTTCGCCGATGACATCGACGGCCTTGCTGGAGAAGAGCAAGAGCTAGTCAGCCCGGTAAATCACCTTGACGAAGCCTCATCGGCATAATATGGCGTGCAGATCAATGAGGAAAACACTCAGTTGACGACAAAAATAGGGTCACTGGCATCAGCACTGACATTATTATAGACGGCATAAAAACGGAGACAGTCCATAAATTAAAATAATCTGGGAGCTACAGTATCGCATGAAGACATAAACCTTGAAATTCTCCCCAGGATGCTCAAATCCTGAAATTCTCCCCAGGATGCTCAAACCCTGAAATTCTCTCTAGGATAGCCCAGACCACAGCTGCAATGACCAAACTAAAAGTCCTTTAAAACGACAAGAACATCGCCATTATACTAGTAGAGGTTCCTGAGGACCAGCCATCAGTGCGACTTGACTTCGCACATAGGTGTTTGTTTTTCGATCCTTCCAGGAAATTCTAAGCAGTCGCCTGAAGCATTTTGTCTCGAACGTCTGGATCCGCTTGGTGGTTTCAGCGGTCATTGTCCAACTTTCGCAGCCGTAGAGCAAGAATCTACAGGGTAAACTCCCCTAAAGCAGTACCAGTGTGGTGACACCATCACCGGCCATTAGATTACGAGCGCAATGGTCTGACCACTAGGCTACCCCCTCCCCTATCTCCCACAGCCTGACAGAATTCAGATAGGGGGACGGGCTAGCTTTGTGGTTAGAACATTTGCGCTCGCAATCTGACGTCCCGGGTTCGATTCCCGTTCAAGGGGATTTTTTGCCCTGGAGTTAACATCAGTGCAGACTCCACTCCCCCAAAAGTCCTTCGGGTGAGACTATAAACCGAGGCCCCGAGTGCGAACGCACGCAGAACATCTTGCGTACACGTTAAATCCTGTTCCGCTTTTCGAAAGAGTAGGCCATTGTGTGCCGGTGGGTATAGATGATAAAATTTACAAAACGACATACACACGGGGACTGGATGATTAAAAAAAAGCACACGAGTGCTTGTTTTCATCATCCTCGATAATAAAGAATAAATAAACAAATAGATAAATAAATAAATAAATAAATAAATAAAGAAAGAAAGAAATAGACGCGGGTACACTGGCCAGTTGTACCCCTCCGTGTTTTGACTACGTACCAAAAAATGTCCCCGTAACAGCCAGCGGTAGACAGAAAGGAATGCACCCAACGTTTATTTTCTAAACTGCGCAGTAGCTTATGTTCATTGATATATATATATATATATATATATATATATATATATATATATATATATTATATATATATATATATATATATATATATATATATATATATATATATCGACGTCCTAGGTAGGCTAAACAAACCAAACCAACCATGACAAAACCCCTTACAACCAAACAACAACAAAAGAAGTGCAGGCTTGAAATGGCAGCGTGCAGACGTTCAATGCTGAAATTTTAGTGTGGTGAATCTATCTATTTATTATTGTTAGTTGATATCGGCACTGAATGTTCTATTCATGCATGTGAGTGAGTGAGTGAGTGAGTGAGTGAGTGTGTGTGTGTGTGTGTGTGTGTGTGTGTGTGTGTGTGTGTGTGTGTGTGTGTGTGTGTGTGTGTGTGTGTGTGTGTGTGTGTGTATAATTTAATCAGTTCACTTCTTTTATTTTCGAGAATAATGAACATTCAGTCCCTGTATGCATCTGGTTTTGTCAAATTTTTCGTCTGTTCGAACGGCATACAGATGTCTTATTTTTCAAAAGGTTCTACCCGACGTGCGCGCGCACGCGCGCGTGCGTGCGTGCGTGCTTGCGTGCGTGCGTGCGTGTGTGTGTGTATGTGTGTATGTGAGAGAGAGAGAGAGAGAGAGAGAGAGAGAGAGAGAGAGAGAGAGAGAGAGAGAGAGAGAGAGAGAGAGAGAGAGAGAGAGAGAAGACAAGGCAAGGCAAGGCAAGGCAAGGCAAGGCAAGGCAAAATTCTTTTATTCGAGGATAATAGATAAGCACTCATGTGCTTTTTTACATCCAGTCCCCGCCCTTTTCAGGGATAACATCAAGATAAAAAGATACTAAACAGTAAATCTATATGCAGTACCAAACAACATAAAGGAATAAGGACATTATACATAATAAGATCATAAAAAATGCACTCATTCAGAAGACGAAAATCAGAAGCCACAATAAAATGATTTTGATTATAGAAGAAAAAGAGAAGCATTAATAGATAAAGAGCAACCAAAGAAACATAATGAAATGAACAACTTAGCAACCAAGAAAAGTCCACCCAAAAATAATTAGCTACAACATTGTTACAACTCATAACAACAAAATGAACTCAGAAGGAACTAAAGATAATACAATGATTATAATGATGACAATAAGAATAATATCAACAATAGTGATAATAGTATGATAATAATACACGTAAAACTCACTCCTACACGTAGGTTACACACACACACACACACACACACACACACACACACACACACACACACACACACACACACACACACACACACACACACATGAAGAAAAATCGAAGAAACCATAATAACTTTATATCTGATTCATATGAAACTTGAATCGACCGATTTTCGGAAATCGAAAGATATATATGTTCAAAAAAGCCGCTGAAAACATTTTGTGGTAATAGTTTTTATGTATATATATTTTTTAATATCAAAATGAGATCTTTTGTAATACTCTTTAGAGCACTCCCTTTTCCCAAGCTAAGGTTATCCAGCATAGAGCGTGGTTACCAAGTGGATGGGTGACCATTCGCGCGCCTTGGCTTCAGTACAATCCTCCCACTTCACCCAGCTGTAAATGGGTACCTGCCCTCTTTAGGGTCAGGTAAGGTAAAGCAGCGAGGGAGAGGAGATAGGTGCCGCCCTCAATATGCTGGCCCCTGGAGAAGCTGAGGTCTCTGACTTCTGGCTCCCCTACGACCACATAGGTTATGGGAACACCTTTACTTTATTCATTTACCAATACTCTCCCAATGTAGGTGTAAGGTCAGTCTCCCTGAGGTTGGGTCGTGTTGAGGGCAACTGCAATGTCTGCATGCTTTTGTCTTTTTAACCATCCATGGAAAAAGGTGACCATTATACCTGAATATTGTAGACTTGCATGTAAGCTTCTGACTCCAAGGGGAATAGAAATATTAACATTTGTGACACTCCACCACGAAACGAATCGCTTAGCACTTAATCCACTTTTCTGCTAGGAGCCATTAAAGGCAGGTGGGGTCAAGTTGGCAATTTTGAGATTTTGATTGATTATTAAACTGTAGCCATTATTCTACCTTGTAATGAAATATCAAATCATAATTTTGTATCCTATAAAATTTTGCCTTTAAACGTGTTTTAAAAATACCCAAGCCCTCATTCTGACCACCTATAACCATGCTGAACTTGTCAATTTCTTCATATTGTCATTTCCTGCAGTCTATCATTTTAACCTGCAATAACTTTTCATAGCATTGTCTGATTTTCCATCTGTTTGTGGTATTGTATAGCCATTGTGTCGCAGTTTGTCAATAAC
>JASPKP010000704.1:15000-22500 GCA_030674155.1 Stramonita haemastoma
TTTTCTTCTAGTCGCCTCCTTCTTGTCTATTTTCTGCCTTCTTGGTTCTTTCTCCTGCCTTCCCCCCCCCCAGAAAGACTGAAAAGTGAACAAATATTCACTATGATGAAGTCGGATGCACTGATCCTGACTTGTCAGTGAATTTTCTTGCAGAGGAAAGACAAAATCTTTGAGGTTTAAGAGAGAGAGAGAGAGAGAGAGAGAGAGAGAGAGAGAGAGAGAGAGAGAGAGAGAGAGAGAGAGAGAGAGAGAGAGAGAGAGAGAGAGAGAGAGAGAGAGAGAGAGAGAGAGAGAGAGAGAGAGAGAGAGAGAGAGAGAGAGAGAGAGAGAGAGAGAGAGAGAATGAATGAATGAATGAATGAATGAATGAATGAATGAATGAATGAATGAATAATCTTTATTTTTCAAGGGTTACAGAGTAAGCATTACATACTTTTTTTTTTCATCCGGCCCTTGCCCTGATCAGGGAATAAAGCTAAGAACCCCCCTCCCTACCCCTACATACCAGCATCACCACCAACAGCAGTTCAACCAATATTTTAAAAGAAGAAAATAGGATACATTCAACAAAACGCATCATCCTAATTGGATACACTGGTAATTATTTATACAAATGTGTGTGTGTGTGTGTGTGTGTGTGTGTGTGTGTGTGTGTGTGTGTGTGTGTGTGTGTGTGTGTGTGTGTGTGTGTGTGTGTAAGCGGGAAAACAAGCAAAGTAGGCATAAAAGTGCATTTAAAAAAAGGCATAAAAATAGCATAAAACCCCTTTAAACACAAAAAGTTACATAAAAACACATCTCTATAATTATTTAAGTGGGAAGAGTACAATTTAAATCCAACATAACAACCAAAACACTCCTCTCCATAATAAGTCTAGGATAGCATATGTGAAGGTGGAAGTTGGAAAGGAAAGGAAAGGAAGGAAATGAGAGAGAGAGAGAGAGAGAGAGAGAGAGAGAGAGAGAGAGAGAGAGAGAGAGAGAGAGAGAGAGAGAGAGAGAGAAGAGAGAGAGAGAGAGAGAGAGAGAGAGAGAGAGAGAGAGAGAGAGAGAGAGAGAGAGAGAGAGAGAGAGAGAGAGAGAGAAAATTTCAAAACACTCACACTTTTTTTTTTTTCAAATTCATATTCTTTATTTCCTACCATTCCTTTTAGAGACATGGAGGATTTTACATAATATCAATTAACAAAAAACATAACTGAACAACATACATGCACCATGTAACTGAATATTTCAACACATTACTATACAACAAACCAGAATTAAAAATGCTATTGAACCAAATGAAAGAGCTCCTGACTTCAATGGAAAAAAAAACGCAAACTGAAGTGGTACGTGCGCGTTACACGAACATCTGGACTGGCCAAGACTGTCTCACAAGGAACAGTAAAAGGATGGAGACGAAGAGGCAAACAAAAGAAACGATGGGAAGACAACATCAGAGAGTGGACAGGCCTTGGATTGAACGGTATGCTACGAAAAGTATGTGTGTGCACATTCAAATGAGCTAAAACTATTAATTGTTATTGATTGCTTTGTGTTGTCGAATGAAAGCGCTTTTGATTTGTTCTTTGCAAGAGAAAGCGCTACATAAATTCCATGTATTATTATTTATTTATTTATTTATCATTTATTTTATATTATTTTTTTAAACCCCAACCAATTTATTCAGGAAAACACTCTTGGTCTGTTTCCATGGAGAGAAAACAAACAGTAATCCCATCCCTAAACGCATCTTTAATCTTTGCAATCAACATTGTCCTCATATGTTGGTGTTTTTGTGTTTCGTAATTCTTCCTTTTTTTGTTTTTTTGTTTTTTGCAACACCTTATTTACATTGGGGTTTCCAATTCTTCTGTCTGCAGTTAACTACGATAGCACACCCTCCCCCAAAAAAAAAACAACCAAACAAACCCCCCACCCACCCAAAACAAACAAAAAAAACCCATGGTTTTTCCTGCTTTAAGTATGTTTGAACTGTTCGTCATCAAAAATTCCTTCTCTCAACATTCATTAAAATGCGAGACAATTTACTCTCTGTATTGGAAACAGAGTTATTTAAACAGTATTTCAATCTTTTACATGGCAAACATCGTTGATGTTTGACTCTTTTTAAAAGTTAAATAGTAATCAACAGGACCAGTGACGGTTACTGGACGGTTCGTTCAGCAGCTTCAGGTTTTTTTAAATTTTAATTTTTAAATTTTCAAATAATGTACACAAGCCAGTATAATGTAAGCATCAATCCACAAATGATTCATATCAAAGTTTGTGAAGAAAAAAAATTAAGAAGGATAAGATTACAAACTGATACACAACCTACTAGCATATGTTTTAGATAGTGTATGAACTTGAATGGTCATACATACATATACAATCATGTACATGCATGCATACAAACAAAAGTACCCAAGCATATAGACATATTGCAGCATACATATGCCTACATATACCTAACCTCCAAATGCAAAACTGACATAACATTGTTTAAAGACAAAACCAACAATAACAACAACAACAACAATATAAGCAAAAAACAAACAAATAAAACAAAACCCCCACAAAAAACAACAACAAAAAACACAAAACATAAACAAAAAACAGCAAACAAACAAACAAACCACACACACACACCACCGCGATTAAACTGCTCAGCTGAATAAACAGATTTTACCTTTCAGACAGACTCATCCAGCAGTAATACAGGTTGCTCTAATCTAACAGAGGTAGATATGTACACCATTGTGCAGAAAAACTAAAAAAAGACATTTCCATAGATGCAACACATTTTTCAACCTCACATCTTGATTTTAGTTGTCGCGTAAATATTTCAAACGAAGGCCAATTCTTTTGGCATCTGCATTTATAAATGTGAAATTTGGCCAGCAGCAGTATTACATAAAAAATCTTGTCAGATTTAAAGTTGCTACTGCACCCAAAAAGAACAATGCTCTCGTTGGAATTCTTGCCAGAATTCGTTTACAATAGGACAGTACCAAAAAATATGTTGAATACTTTCTTTTTCCATACGACAAAAGGAACAATTAATTGATTCTTTGATACCCATGCTTTGTAAAATGACATTTGTTGCTATTATTCTGTGTACAATTCTTATCTGAAACCACTTTAGTCTTACATCTTGAATTTGCCTAATTTTTCTAAATACTTGTGACCATACAACATTTTGATGCAATCTTTCATTCCACTTCATACTATAAGCTGGGCCAGTAGTGTTTTTAGTCAGTAACTCATAGTACAGCATCGTTCCCCTTGGCACAGAGCAGATTACAGTCATTAATTTGTTCCTTTCATTTTCATCAGAGCACATAATTTCTAATCCCAGTTCCCTTGAATATTTTTTCAGTGGCAAACACAGCCATTATATGTAACAAAATCTGATATAGTTCCATACTTTGTAACAAAACATTGAAAACTAAGCAAGTTACCAGCATCATCAAGTAGATGTCTAACACATGAAATATTCTTGTCAATCCAGTTTTTGTTATAGAAAGTTTTACTACCAATTTTCAAATTGGGGTTACAAAACAAAGGCTCAAAACATAGCTCTTCTGTGGTTTCCACTTTAACAGCACTGCCTAATTCCCTGTATGCTTTAAATACATCTTTCCAAAATTTGTTTAATCTGTTGCTGCTGGGCAAATCGGATCCCAATTTGTCAATAATTTCGGCTTTAGGATAAAGTGAGCACAGTATCTGTTTCCAGCTGTGATCACTGCAATTCACTTTAGGGATCCAGGTTAATTTTAGGGGTAAACTTTGTAAACAATAATTATCATCAATGAAACCTAAAAGCTCACAATGTGGCCAAACCTGACAAGGAAAAGAAAACCCCGAAAAGCAAACAACAAACAAAAAGAGCAAGATTATATAAAAGAACTATCAAATAGGAGCGAAACGACATTTAATAGAAATCAGTTTTAAATCAAACTCAATGCATTAAAAGATATTATATATACTAATGAAGATGAGAAAATAGCAAATAATCAGGACCATAAACCATAACGCATTACAAATCTATAAGCCAAAACATTCATATGTAAAATAATACATTCCATGTGTGTGTGTGTGTGTGTGTGTGTGTGTGTGTGTGTGTGTGTGTGTGTGTGTGTGTGTGTGTGTGTGTGTGTGTGTGTGTGTACTCACGTGTGTGTACCCGCGTGTGCGTGTGTGTGTGTGTGTGTGTGTGTGTGTGTGTGTGTGTGTGTGTGCGTGCGTGCGTGCGTACGTGCGTGCGTGCGTGCGTGCGTGCGTGTGTGTGTGTGTGTGTGTGTGTGTGTGTGTGTGTGTGAGAGAGAGAGAGGGGGAAAAACAAGCAAAAAAGGCAAAAAGGAAAAAGACATGCACACGCATAAAAAATGAATATAAAAACCCTTAAACACACACACAAAACAATAAAATTCGTATATCTATATTTAAACAGTAAAATATAATTTCAATTCAAATTTCAATAAGAACCGAAACATTCCTATCCAATGATAAGACTAGGATAGCATATGTGGAAGTGGAAAAAAGGCAATTTCAAGTTACATTGAGATCAAAACAAACCATTCAATAAAGTATTTCAAAACACCCACAAAACACTTATGTAAACAATAATTATCATCAATGAAACCTGTAAGCTCATAATGTGGCCAAGCCTAACAATGAAAAGAAAAATCCCGAAAGCAAAACAAACAAAAGAGTAAAATTGTATAAAAGAAATATCAAATAGGGCGAAACAACATTTAAGGATTATACAAATCAGTTTTAAATCAAATTCAATACATTAAAGGAAAAAAAATATACTAATGAAGATGAAAGAGAAAATGCAATTATTCAGGACGATTGTATATAAGGCATTACAAATTTATGAGCCAAAATATTCATATGAAAAGTAATATTTTCCATGTGTGTGTGTGTGTGTGTTGGTGTTGTGTGTTGTGTGTGTTATTTTATTTTATTTTTAATTTATTTATTCTTTTTGTCGAGGATAACAGAGTAACAATCATGTGCTTTTTTTTCATCCGTCCGTGTGTATGCAGTTTTGATAATATTGCCATCGTTCACGACCGATGGCTCTCTACGAAAAGCGAACAGGATTTAACGTGTGCGCAAGATGTTCTGGTGTGTGTGTGTGTGTGTGTGTGTGTTGTGTGTGTGTTGTGTGTTAGTAGGAAGAGAGAGAGAGAGAGAAGAGGAGAGAGTAGAGAGGAGAGAGGAGAGAGAGAGAGAGAGAGAGAGAGAGAGAGAGAGAGAGAGAGAGAGAGACAGAGAGGTAAAAAAAACCACAAACATAAAAACACATAAAAACCCTTAAACACCAAAAAACTAATTAAAAATCATATCTCTATATTTAAACAGTAAAATTTAATTTCAATTCAACATAGGAACCAAACACCTATACAGTGATCAGTTTAGGATAGTGTATGTGAGAGTGGGAGGTGGAAGAGGAGGAGAGAGGAGAGAGAGAGAGAGAGAGAGAGAGAGAGAGAGAGAGAGAGAGAGAGAGAGAGAGAGAGAGGAGAGAGAGAGAGAGAGAGAGAGAGAGAGAGAGGAGAGAGAGAGAGAGAGAGGAGAGAGAGAGAGAGAGAGAGCATCTTCAAATTACATCATCATAAAAAAACCCAGTCAATAAAGTATTTGAAAATATCCATAAAAATACTTCTTTAAAGGCCGAAACACTTGTTTGAAGGGGGCTTCTCCTCTGAGGACCTCTGCTGCCATGCTCTACGCGAGTTTCTTAACACCGAACTCAAACGACATTCATAAGGATTGGATTTCTTTCTTTTTTCTTTTTTCTTTTTTTTTTTTTTTTTTTTTTTTTTTTTTTTTTTTTTTTTTTTGGGGCGGGGTGGGGCGAAAGTCTGCCATGTCTATATGGTTCCGAGATGTGCAGACTTTCACAGACTGGACAAACATTAATACATTCCTTTGCCTGTAGTAGGCACCCATCAGTCTCGGAAGACTATGGTGTTGGGCCTCTAATCTTTGGAGCCCAAAGCTGGGTAAGTAAGTATGGAGGGCAAGCTGTTACCCATGCAGACCCCCCCCCCCCCCCTCTCCACGCCTCTGGAATGGTCCATTGGAAAGTCAGTCCGATACGAATGGTTCCAGTACCGTTGCAGGAGCGCCAGAACGTTGCCATTACAGCCCCGAACCGCCCTGGGGACTCCAACTCCCCGATTTTTTCTCAGGGATGGTGTCTAAACACGACACTGTGTGCATGCTGGCTGTTTTTTCTTTTTAATAATTTTGTCATCTGTTCCTACCAGCACATGATGGCCTGATCTTCCGAAATAGTCTAGTCAATATTTGCAAAAAAAAGTGCCGAGAAAAGAATTAATTGCAATAGTAATGCTTTTGCGATGATTGGATAGAAAAGTAGCTAACTATTAACATATTGAAAAATAGGGCGATCTAAGTGTCGGAAGGTCATTTTAAAAAAAAGATTTTATGACATCATAAAATTTGGATTTTACCATGTTTTTTTAACAATTTGTAATATGGTCTTGTGGCATATCTTTGGAAAGCTTTCGACATACTTTTTACGAATTTGGTAATAGAATCACCATTTAGCGCAAAATAAAGCAAAAAACAATGAAAATATACTGCTTATATGCTAAATTAAGCGTTCGCAGCCCATAAGCATGCAAAATCATGTATGCTTTCCTGCATTTTACCAGGATTAAACCAAAGTTTACGACCACTGTACAGTCCCCACGGCTGAGTAAAGTGCTAGTCTCTCCTTGAAGGTCAGAACTTCACAATGAGTATAAAATAAAACAGTGCAGGTACAGGCAAACAGCATCAGAGTTAGTTCAAATAATCACTGTGGCAAGTCACTTCAGTCTGCATAATCAGAACATAGTTCCCAGCGAAGAATCAGTACACATCTGATAGTTATGGAAAGCTCAGTTCTTCTAGCACAGTCTTGCTGGGATGAAGTGAAGCAGCAGAATCAATCAAAATCAGGCACACCTGGTGAATCAAATTCATCCTCATCCTGAAGGGTTAGTGCATTGAGACAGCTCCAGCCTTTGCATTGTCCGCATGCCACAGAACATAGGAGCCCATGTCTTTCTCTGCATGTACATCCCTTTGAACTGCAGTCCTCAGGACAAGATGCATTGGATGGCCTTCTAGTAGACTGTTTGTGGGGTCCATGTCTATAATGGAGAGAAATGTCAAGCTGCTCTAGCTCTGATCTGAATAGTTTCCACTGCACACAGCTTGCATTATCCCTGATGATCCTGAACATGGGGAACAGAGAGGCCAGGACGTGCGGGGCGGTGTGTGTGTGTGTGTGTGTGTGTGTGTGTGTGTGTGTGTGTGTGTGTGTGTGCGCGGCGCGCGCATTTTTGATTGTTTGAGACTGTTACTTTTCGTTGGTTGCATGACTGTGTAAGAATGGGTTGAGTGCAGCGCTTTGATTTGTCTTTGCAAGGTAACAGTGCTATATAAATTCTACTTAGTAGTAGTAGTAGTAGCAGTAGTAGAGTA
>JASPKP010000704.1:27500-30000 GCA_030674155.1 Stramonita haemastoma
GTGTTTGCCCCCCGTTTTTCCATAATTCTGGTGGAATACCGTCGACGCCTGCAGCCTTCCCACTCTTCAGTTGTTCTATGGCTTTAGTTATCTCTTCCAGGGTTGGGGCTTCGTCCAGTTCTTCTTTCACTGGTTGCTGTGGGATCTGGTGGATCACTGTGTCATCAACAGTGCGATCAGCGCTGAAGAGGGTTTGAAAGTGTTCAGCCCAGCGGTTCAATATGGACATCTTGTCTGTGAGGAGTGCCTGGCCGTCAGTGCTGCGCAAAGGACTCAACACTTGGTGAGAGGGTCCATAGACTGCCTTCAAAGCTTCGTAGAAGCCTCTGTAGTCACCTGTGTCAGCGCAGAGCTGAGTTTTCTATGTATACACAATTTGTATATACCTGATAAAGAAAAAGAAATACGTAATATATATACATTGTGTGTGTGTATGTATGTGTGTGTGTGTGTGTGTGTGTGTGTGTGTGTGTGTGTGTGTGTGTGTGTGTGTGTGTGTGTGTGTGTGTGTGTGTGTGTGTTTGTGTGCGTTTGTGTGTGTGTACCAACTTGCAAAACCATTTCAGTAGGTAGAATTACCTCCTACAAAGACTGTATGCTGTGATCTACGACCCATGGTCGTGACTTTGGTAAATCTTTGGCAATAAACCAGATGCCTTGCGTAATACCTGTGGCATAGAAGGAACGAGCCAATTCGTCTGATGTAATGGCTGTTATCATTCAGACATTCTGTGTAAAAACGCGTTCGTAAAGTACTCTGGGTGTGAAGCACTAGATAGGTGATCACTGGTTTCAGACACAGTTGAATAGGCAGCCAATGACTGCAGCTACCTATCAAGAACCGTTCTGGGTTTGTGCGTCTGTGCTATTGACTATTTTGACATCTTATCTCTACAGGAGCTTTTTCATATTCTTTGTTGTTGTTGGTTGGTTGGTTGGTTGGTTGGCTGGTTGGTTGGTTAGGGGTTTTGTTGTTTTGTTTTGTTTTTGTGTTGTTTGTTTGTTGCTGTTGGGTTTTTGGTGGTGGTTTTTTGGTTTTGTTTTCTGTTTTTATTTATTTTGGGGCTTTTTTTTTTTGGAGGGGGGGGGAGGGGGTTTCGGGGGGGAGGGGGGGTATTTGTGGCTTTTGCTTCGCTGTTTTATTTGTTTCGTTGTTTTTTTCTTGTTCTGTTTTCATCTAGGGGCAAGGATTATTCTAACTTTCTTTCCTGGCAATTGTCATTCTCCACTTCAAAACTATCTGGTGCACCACAGTGTACATACATAATGTATACAAATACAAATTCCTCTTTGAAATGGCACACGTGTGGCATCGGACTTGTCTGGATTCTGTGGAAAGTGGGCAATCCAGACAACGAAGCTGTTGACTGATATGCTTACAGTGCCACGAAAAACATATCTAAGTCCACTGTACCATACACAGTATTGGCAGCCTTCAGTCTCGGAAGACTATGGAGTAGCGCTCTGGGTGTTTATTCTGGTACAGGGTCGGTTGTGGCTGGCCAGTCCGACACGGGAATGACAGTCCCTATGGCAGAGGGCACAGATGAAGTCTGACGCTGGTCTGTCTGCCTGGTCTGCAGTCTTTCTTCTCATTCTCTTTGCCTCGTTCTGCTGAGCAAGTGTCTTTTCAAACTTGGAGAGACCTTTCTGCACAGTCTGTCTCCAGACTGACCGTTCGAGGGCTGTTGTTTCCCAGTTGTTCTGGTCAATGTTTAGGGCTTTTAAGTCCCTCTTGCACACGTCTTAAAATTGCAGCTGTGGTCTGCCTGTGGAACGTTTTTTTTCTGCACAAGTTCAGCATAGAGGAGGTCTTTAAGGATCCATTTATCGTCCATGCACACAACATGGCCGAACCAGCGCATTTATCTCTGTTTCAGCAGCGTGTACAAGCTGGTGCATCCAGCTCTTTCCAGGACAGTGTTGTTTGGGACATTGTCCAGCCAGGTGATGTTCGGGATGTGTCAGAGGCAACACATGTGAAAAGCATTGAACTTTCGCTCTTGTCGGACACACAAAGTCCAGGACTCGCTACATTACAGAAAGGTGCTCGGGACACAGGCTCTGTAGATCTGGATCTTTGTGTGCTCAGTCAGCTTGCTGTTGCTCCATGCTTTCTTTGTCAGTCTGGTCATGGTGGTAGCTGCTTTGCTGATGCGCCTGTTGAGCTCAGTGTCAAGTGAGAGCGTGTCTGAGATAGTTGAGCCCAGGTACTCGAAGTCAAAGACAACATCCAGCCCATGGTCACTGATGCTGATGACTGGGGAAGAGTCAACATTCTGCCCCGACCATGACTTGTGTTTTCTTCAGGCTAATGGTAACCTAAGCCCAAAGTCTTGGCAAGGCATCGCTGACACAGACTTAGAATCTAAAAGCAAATGCGATGTGCAGTTGCTCTGGTCAGAGGAACGGAACACTTAGACCCACACAAACACTGCTCCAGATTTGTCATAACCTGAGGGAGGTCTTCCCTTTTTGTGTCAAGGAGGGAACTTGGCTT
>JASPKP010000704.1:35000-38395 GCA_030674155.1 Stramonita haemastoma
ACTTTTGGCCGGTCGAAGTAGACAAATGGCGGAAATCTGGGTCCAAGCTGTGATGGCCACACCCCAGTCTCAAACAAGCAAAAAAGAAAAGACAGTTCCTCTTCCCGTATGGAGATTGAGATTGGGGATTAATTTTTATCCAAAATACCCCCCTGCCCCCCCTCCGCCCAAAATGTAATGATGAGGATGTTGGCATTGCCTTGTAAACGAATACAAATCTGACAAAGATGAAGGGCATGACGTGGCAGAAAAGTTGGCTCAGATTATTACAAAAACGCAAAAAGCCAAAATGTGGGAAGAACGAATAAAAGAAAAGCAGAATAAATATAAGCAGCCAGATTATTTTATTTTATTTTTTATTAATTTTATACCATTTTATGTCACAGCAGATTTCTCTGCGTGAAATTCGAGCTCTTCTTCCCGGGGGGAGAGCGCGTCGCCACAAGTGCAGTGCCTACCCATTATTTTCTCCTTCAGGGATGGTGTCTAAACACGACACCTGTGTGCATGCTGGTTTTTTTTTTTTAATTTGTCATCCGCTCCTGATGACTGCCTTGTCAAAGTCCCCAAGGGAAACTCTCAAACTTGGGCCATGCTAGACACTGAGGCAGAGGGCCAGGACCTGCCTAGTCCAAAAGAGGAATGGCTGCTCACCAAAGCTGCCTGCACTTTGCTGAATTAAGGCAGCGCTGAAGGGGAAAGAAGAGTATCCGCTAAAACACAACACCACCAAACCCCCCCCCCCCTCCATCTCATATCTATCATGGATGCACTTGCTTTTATTACTAGGGCATCATCCCATGCTATTTCAGTGGACAGGAGGAACAGAACGGTGACTGCTCCACACAGGTCAGCAACAAAGTTTGAGAGCTAGTTTCTTGTGAAATACCAATAACAGAACTTTTCTTTTTTTTAAGCAATGATTTAGAGATCACATCTTCCACCACTGACTTGGCTACAGATCTGAGAAAAGATTTCACCCAGTCTCAAAGTGACAACCCCACCCCCACCCCTGCTGTAACAGAGAAAGAAGGGACAGGGAAGAGGCCAAGGTTGGCTCAGAGTGGGCAGAGACTTGAGACATTGGGGTCACAACAAGAACCAGGGTACATAGAAACAGCCCTGCACTCAGGCTTTGTCCCCCCCCCCTAGCTAGCACTGCTGATGCTTCACAGGTTGGGACAGGTCACAGGAAAGATGTCAGGAATGCAGGTAAAAAGGGTTTGTTTTACAGAGAAAAAAATGGATATCAGACTCTCTCATCTTAAATCTGGGACAAGATGCAGAAATCCCCACTGAAGGTTTCCCTGTTCAAAATTCTATTTTTTTAAAAGTCAGGGTCAAGAGAATCTTTGGAACACACTGATAATGAAATTGAAAAAAAGTATATTAGAAATGGGTTTTATTGAAAAATCAGCGGATAAAAAGGGACAGGCAGTATTAGCCCTTTTTCTTGAACCAAAAACCAGATAGTACATACAGAATGATCTTGAATCTGAAGAAATTCAGTGAATGTGTTCCTTATGAACATTTTAAAATGAAAAATCTTCAGTCAGCTACAAGGATGATGACAAGGGGCTGTTACATGGTCTCTGTAGATCTTGGACATGCTTATTACTGTGTTCCTGTTGCATTTCAACATAACAAATCTATGACATTGAACTGGAGAGGAGAACTGTATGCATACACCTGTTTGCTAAATGGTCTTTTCTGCTGTCTAAGTTTCTTTACAAGCTTTTATAACCAGTGAATAGCCATCTTAGATCACAAGAGTTTATTTTGTCAGCATCATTTATTGATGGTTCTTACTTGCAAGGACATACTTTGCAAGATTGTCAAGAACACATAGACCATACTGTTTAACATTTTAGGTCACTGGGATGAAGAACAGTCGGTTTTGATACCAAAAGAAAAGATAAAATTCCTAGGGTTTTGTCTTGGATTCAGAAAATATGACGGTGACACTGCCATCAGAATGGATACAAAAATCAAAAACAGCTTATGATGAATTAGGGAACAAAAGTCTAGCTTAAACAGGGGAGATGGCACAAGTAATCAGACAGTTAGCTGCTGCTGTCTTTCCGGCAACACCATAGAGACCTTTGTATTACAGACAATCAGACAGTGTAAAACACTGACCCTTTGAAACCGAATAACGGAAAATTTGATGCCCTCATGGTTTTATCAGTAGAGGGAAAACATTCAATTAGGTTGGTGGATTACAAATCATGACCAGCTGTCATTCAGCACAGAGCATGCAGCCTGACCCATCAGTAGAACTCTGCACTCATGCCTCAACCTCTGGTGGTTGGGGGCAGTCCTTGGGTCACAAACCCCCCCCCCCCCTGGGAAAACTTGGACTAAGGAAAAAAAAAGGGCTGCCATATTAATGTGCTTGAATTGCTTATAATTGTGTATGCCTTGAAAAGCTTGAAAGAAAGAAAGAAAGAAAGTGACCGGTAAACATGTGAAAGTCTTGACATAAATACATGTGCGTTTCCTACTTGAAAAGTATGGGATGATGATGATGATGATGATGATGATGATGATGATGATGATGATGATGATGATGATGATGATGATGATGATGATGATGATCATCATCATCATCATCATCATCATCATCATCATCATCATCATCATCATCATCATCATCATCATCATCATCATCAAATGAATTTACACAGGTAACAGCGCTGAATCTTGTAAAGCAAGCAAATCGAAGCACTTGCATTTAAATCATTAACACGCGTGCAACCTTCCACGGATATTAGGATTTACAAATATCAAATTTATGCGCACACACACACACACACACACACACACACACACACAAACACACACACACACACACACACAACACAACACACACACACACACACACACACACACACACACACACACACACACCACACACACACACACACACACTCTCTCTCTCTCCTCTCTCTCTCTCCTCTCTCTTTCTCAAAACACACACACACACACACACTCACACACACACACACACACACACACACACACACACACACACACACACACACCACACACACACACACACACACACACACACACACACACACACACACGTCATGCGTATCAAATCAGTTTCTGTACGAAAATTTCATTTAAAAAGTTGTAAACAAATACTGGGAGTTCATAAAAAAGCATTGGTACTACCCACTTTGGGTGAATTAGGAAGATTTCCACTGACCCTTAAAATCGCATGCCAGATAATATCCTTTTGGATTCATTTAACAGAATCAAAACCAAACTCTTATATTAGAATAGTATACGATTATTTGTATCAGACGAATACATGTGATAAATGGATCAATACAGTAAAAAAAAAACATCCTTTACATAAATGGGTTTAAACATGTGTGGAAAAACCA
>JASPKP010007043.1:0-13334 GCA_030674155.1 Stramonita haemastoma
ACATGAGAGAAGACGCAACAGAGATCTTTCTCCATACTTCACGATCCTGTGTGGCTAGTAGGAGGTGTTGTAGGGGTTGGGCGGTCCAGTCTTTGATGTTGTCAACCCATGATTTCTTTTGGCGGCCTCTTCTTCTCTTGCCCTCAACTGTTCCTTGCAGGATGGTTTTTGCTAGGGTGTTGTGTCTTGTGGTGTGGCCAAACCACATTAGCTTTCTCCTCTTTATGGTGGAGAGCAAAGGCTCTTGGGGGCCCACACGCTTTTTGATTTCTTCTTTCACATAGTTATTGGTCTTGTGTTCTTTGTATGATATTTTGAGGAGTCTTCTGTGGCACTTGTTCTCGAATGCTTGGATTCTCTTCTCTAACTCTGCTGTCAGAGTCCATGATTCACAGCCATATAGGAGGATAGATATCACGAGGGATTTGTAAAGGTGGTATTTGGTGCAGAAGCTGATGTTGTTGCTTCTGATGATCTTCTCGAGTCTGACTAGAGCAGATATTGCTGTTGCAATGCGAGCTTTCACTTCATTGTTTGATGTGCCATCTTTTGTTAGGATGGAGCCTAGGTATTTGAATTGGCTCACCTCTTCTAGTGTTTCTCCATTCATCTTTATTTCCGTGATGTCATTACTCGCGCTGTTGACCATGATCTTTGATTTCTCTGTACTGACCTCCATGCCGTATGCGCTCGCTCGATCTGTTAAATTGTCTGTGAGGATTTGCAGTTCTTGTTTGCCTGTCTATCTCTCCCTATCTCTGTGTCTCTCTCTCTATCTCTCTCTCTCTCTCATATTGGCACAAACATACATGCCCATGTGCACACAAAAACAAACACATGCACACACATACTCACACACACACACACACACACACACACACACACACACACACAACACACACACACACACACACACACTAAACACAACACTCATCTTTAAAACACACACACACACACACACACACACACACACACACACACACACACACACACACACACACACACACACACACACACACACACACACAACACACACACCGTTTGCTGAAGAATCTAGGGAAGGAAGGCAGTAAGGGAGAGGAGTTAGGGGCTGAAGACAGTGTCCAGGAAATCCATGGGGTCATTGTCCTCCACATCCCGGGTGTCCGGCATAGCAGGGGCCTCCTCTGTCTCCTCTGCATCACGACCTCCCTTCGGGCAAGGGTTGCCGCCACGTCCTGAACACACAGACACACAGACAGCAGTGAGAAGGAAAGAGTATACAGGAGGACAGACAGACAGGAGGACAGACAGACAGACAGGAGGACATCTGTCTGGTGGCCCCACGGTGGCCTAACATTGATGATCTCATAGTAGATTTCTGGCCCTGAGGCCGCAACATAAGGAAGTCAGCTATGACCAGAGATTGGAATGACCAACGCAGAAACAGCAAGGCAGTGAGGTCACAGAAGATACAATGATCATCTTTTGCTTGATAGTTCAGCCACTTGTTCACAGTTCAGTTTCCACCTTTTACATATTGATTCTTTATATTTCTCTGTATGATTTGATGTGCACATTTTAGGTTGTTACCTGTGTGTGTCCATTTTGTCATTAAGAAAAAGGTGCTTCCCTTCATAACCACTGCTATTCATCCCCGCCCCCACCTTCTGTCATTCTACACACACTCTTCCTCAATTGTCTGACATTACTTAGAGTGGTAAGACAGTCAGTTGAACTACAAACATGATAGACAGACAGACCTGTAGACAGGCTGACATAAACTACATACAATAAGACAAACAGGGAGGAAAGCAAGCAAACTGACAAACACGCAGAGAGAGAGACAGACATACAGATAGGCAAGCAGACAGTCAGACCGACAGACAGGTAGACAGACAGATATACAGACAGAAGGACAAGTAGGCAGACAGACAAACAGACAGGCAAACAAACAGGCAGACATACAAACAGACAGACAGACAGGCAGACAGACAGGTAGACAGACAGACAGACAGAAAGCCAGAAAGACAGAAAGACAGACAGACAGACAGGGCTACGTCACGTACGGCAAACGCCTCTGTTCCCTCTAATTTTGCGGCATCTTCTTCCATAACAGCACCTCATCCGACTACGCACACGACAGCCACCGATGTAACAGCAATTCTTCCTTATTGAAGGCAAGCGTTTCGCTTCACACTCCATCAGCTGCACAGGGTATCATCATCATCATCATCATCATCATCATCATCATCATCATCATCATCATCATCATCATCATCATCATCATCATCACCATCATCATCATCACCACCACCATCATCACAATCACCATCATCATCATCATCATCATCATCATCATCATCATCATTCATCATCATCATCATCATCATCATCATCATCATCATTCGGCCCTGTTTTCATTGTTATCATCGACATGTTTATTGTTGTTAGCATCATCATTATCATCATCATTGTCATCATCAATGTAGTCATCATATTTGCGTCACTATTGTGCTTGTCATCATCATCATTGTCATCATTATCATCCTCATCATAGTCATTACTTTCACCATTATCGTCATCATTATTGTCACCGTTATCATCTTATCACTGTCATTATTATCGTCATTATCATCAACAGCAACAGTAATAATGCTGACATTGTCACTGTCGATACATTATGATTATTTCTCCATTAAGTCTGCAGAGCAAACAAACAAACAAACAAACAAATAAACAAACCATACAAA
Organism: Stramonita haemastoma; assembly: GCA_030674155.1. Taxonomy (NCBI): domain Eukaryota; kingdom Metazoa; phylum Mollusca; class Gastropoda; order Neogastropoda; family Muricidae; genus Stramonita; species Stramonita haemastoma. Next base: position 2,733 of record JASPKP010007043.1, read on the forward strand.
AGGGGATAAATCAGCTGACTAATTAAGCAGGCATTGACTTAACAAGCCAGCAAATCATTTAGCAATCCGGTAAACAATTTAACTAGCCAACCAGCCAGACATTTCATCAACCAAACCCCCAATCATTTAACCAACCAACCAACTACCCAACCAACCATCCATCAAACTAACCAACCAACCAACCAACCAACTAATCAACCAACCAATCAACCAGCCAGCCAAACAGACAATCAGCCAACCAACCAACCAACCATTCACCCAGCCAATCAACAGCCAGACTATCAGCATGAACAGTGCACTGCACAGTATCTGACCAGAGCGAACAGAAGGACCACCAGCAAACACACAGGCAGAAGACGGGCCATCTTTCACAGTGGATCTCCTAGTCTCTGTCCTTCACAGTCAAATGTGTACTGCAATCCTTCAACAGAATACAAAATACAATAGCATGGCCACACAGTGTTGTTATTATCTTTAAAAAAAACATGTCTTAGCTTCCATGTAAAGTTTATCATTAGATTGAGGCCATAAAATTCAGCTTGACTTAGAATGTTGATAGCTTCCTTGATTTGATTTTCACCAGTGTGTCAACAGCATCTTTGTTTTCTGTTCTATCAAACCATACCAGGGGTGAAATGTACAAAGAATGTTACAGTCTGACTATTTGCTGAAATACATAAAAGATAACTAGCCACAAAGTCAAATATAACAACTTTTTGTATTACAAAATGGTGTTTCAAACTATTCCTTCACTTTGAAAAATGGGAAACTAAGTCCGATATGTAGACATTGTTTCCTGCTTTGTATTTTTCAAACTATTCGGTGAAAATAAAGTCGATGTTGGCTTCAGCTTTCATCTGCTACATTTCAAGACACCTCTTTCTAGCTGGTCTGAAGCAAAGAAGGAGTGAGAGAAAAAGTACTCTCCAAAATATAACTGCTCGGGCTCTGTCTATTGAAGGTAGAACGTGTATACCCCTTTAGAATGGACTTGGACAACAAGGCTTTGCAGTTCTAGCCATGAATGGTCAGAGTATGTAAAACAAACACTGCTGCTCTGAAACAGTCTGGTGTGTTGTACATCGAATATTATTACACCCCCTTCCCCTCTCTCCTCCACAACTACATCAACAGGACAACAGCATCCTTGGGCCAGACACTTCACTGCATAGAATGAGTGTGCAGAAGTTAAACATGTTGTGAGTTCGTTTTTTTAAGCAAGTTGGTTTTTCTCCATGATTGAAAAGATTTGTTAGTTAATTTTCCAGATAATGCAAATCGGGCTTCCTGTAATATACACAGTTTCCACAATACAGTTTGAGTAAAATCAGAAGAAAAATCGTCAGCTTTGTGAGCACTTCTTCCACTCATATAGCTAGACACACATTTTGACTGCATTCTGAATAGTGTATTCAACTCTTGTGCCCTTCTCTGTGTTTCCTCAAATAGCATTTTTGCTGTACAATAGCAGAAGATAAAATATGGCATGCTATCTTTTGTTGATGGTAGGTAAGGTTAAACTAAAATAGACAAAAGTATCATCAAGATGAGAGAGGATACAGCACCCTCTCTTGACGACTTGGGTAACAGGCAAAATTTGTACTTCCTACTGGAAAATGAAGAACAGTGTGTTACTTTCAGCGGACAAAAAGTGCAAAGTGTTGGGTCAGTGTCACTGTCAGCAGACAAAAAATGCAAAGTGTTGGGTCAGTGTCACTGTCAGCAGACAAAAAGTGCAAAGTGTTGGGTCACTGTCACTTTCAGCGGACAAAAAGTGCAAAGTGTTGGGTCACTGTCACTGTCAGCAGACAAAAAGTGCAAAGTGTTTTCATAAAGTTCTAGGATTTGTCATTCCCATCAATCTGTCATGGTCTGAACATGTAAGAATGGTGTGTAAAATCTTTTTTTTAAAAAACTTATCAGCTGATGAAGATAAAACGTTTCCTAAAACCTAAAATCACACTCTCGTAAAATATTTTATTATGTTTTTATTGAACCACACATAAATTATGTATCAACAGTTTGGGATTCGGCGACCGAAAACATTTCAAAACCATCGGCAAATAGGCCTATGTACAGACGTGCATACAAGTAATTCTACTAAAATCGTCATTTGCCAAAATCGTCATCATTGTCATGTTCTGAATACATCACACTTAATATTCTCCCTCTGAAATGGAAGTTAAGATACAATAAGTCAATTTTTATGTTCAAAATTATGTCTGCCTCTGCTCCACCTTCATTGATAAACAAAACAGGCGCACACACCTGTGCGCGCGCGTGTGTGTGTGTTATTTATTCATTTTTTTGAAATTTATTTTATTCTTTCATATCGAGGATAATGTGTATGTATGTGTTCTTTTTTTTTTGTTTTTTCATATCCAGGATAATGAAATAAGCACTCGTGTGCTTTTTTACATCGAGTCCCCTTGTGTATGCAGTTTTTGTAAATCGTGTCATCTGTTCCCACCGGTACACAATGGCCTACTCTTACCAAAAGCGGAACAGGATTTAACGTGTGTGCAAGATGTTCTGCGTGCGTTCGCACACATGGCCTCGGTTTATAGTCTCATCCGAAGGACTTTTGGGGAGAGTGGAGTCAGCACTGACGTTAACTCCAGGAGAAAAATCCAAACGACCGGGAATCGAACCCGGGTCGTCAAATTGCGAGCGCAATGTTCTGACCACTAGGCTATCCCGTCCCCATGTGCGTGTGTTTGTGTGTTTGTGTGTGTGTGTGTGTGTGTGTGTGTGTGTGTGTGTGTGTTGTGTGCGTGTTGTGTGTGTGTGTGTGTGTGTGTGTGTGTGTGTGTGTGTGTGTGTGTGTGTGTGTGTGTGTTGTGTGTGTTGTGGTGTGTTTGGTGGTGGTGTGTAGTGTTTCGCGGAGGTTGTGCGTGGTTGTTACGTGTGTACGTGATACACTGTGTGTTAATGGTCTGTTTCTTGTGCGTATGAGTGTTCGTTTGTGCACGTGTTGTATATGTTGTATGCGTAGTTTGTACACTGCTTGCATATGTGCATTATACGTGTGGTGTTGTGTGTGTGTGTGTGTGTGTGTGTGTGTGTGTGTGTGTGTGTGTGTGTGTGTGTGTGTGTGTGTGTGTGTGTGTGTGTGTGTGTGTGTGTGTGTGTGTGTGTGTTGTGTGTGTGTTGTGTGTGTGGGTGTGTGTGTGTGTTGTGTGTGTGTGTGTGTGTTGTGGTAAGGTGTGTGTGTGTACGTGTATGTGTTGTATATGTGTGTATGTATGTGTATGTGTGTGTGCGCGTGTGTGTGTACGTGCATATGTGTGTTAATGCGTCTGTTCCTCTGTGCGTATGTGTGTTCGTATGTGTACGTGTTGATTGTATGCGTACGTGTGTACACGAGCATGCACACGTGCATATGTACAATGTGTGTGTGTGTGTGTGTGTGTGTGTTTGTGTGTGGTGTGTGTGTGTGTGTGTGTGTGTGTGTGTGTGTTGTGTGTTGTGTTTGTGTGTGTGTGTGTGTTTGAGCTAGTGTACGTGGGTGTGTACGTGTGTACGTGCATACGACTGTGTGTTAATGCGTCTGTTTATCTGTGCGTATGTGTGTTCGTATGTGCACGTGTTGTACATGTATGTATGCGTACGTTTGTACCACGATCATGCATATGTGCATATATACGTGTGTGTGTATGTGTGTGTGTGTGTGTGTGTGTGTGTGTGTGTGTGTGTGTTGTGTGTGTGTGTGTGTGTGTGTGTGTGTGTGTGTGTGGTGTGGTGTGTGTGTATGTGTGTGGTGGGTGTATGCATTCACGCGCACGTTTGTGTACATGTATGTGTCTGTATCTGTGTGTATGTATGTGTATGTGTGTGTGCGCGTGTGTGTGTACGTGTGTACGTGCATATGTGTGTTAATGTGTCTTTTCCTCTGTGCGTATGGGTGTTCGTATGTGTACGTGTTGTATATGTATGCGTTCGTGTGTACCACGAGGATGCACACGTGCATATGTACATGTGTGTGTTGTGTGTGTGTGTAGTGTGTGTGTGGTGTGTGTGTGTGTTTGTGTGTGTTTGAGAGGTGTGTGTGTGTATGTGTGTGTGTGTGTTTTGTGAGTGTGTGTGTGTGTGTGTGTGTGTGTTGTGTGTGTGTGTGTGTGTGTGTGTGTGTGTGTGTGTGTGTGTGTGTGTGTGTGTGTGTGTGTGTGTGTGTTGGTGTGCATGCACACACGCAGGCGTGTGTGTACGTCCATGTGTTTGTGTGTCTGTCTGTTTGTTTGTTTTTCTTGATGAGTGTTTTTGTGTCTGTGCATGTGTGCGTGTGAATATGTATGTGTGCACTTGCATGTGTGTATGCATGTGTGCATGGACACGTATGTTTGTATTTGTGGATGCAAGTGTATGCATACAGAAATCTGCATCTGTACGCCCGCTTCGATGTGGGGAAAGAGGAGGGGTGTGGGGCTGTTTGCTGCTGTGTATGTTCAGGCAAATCGAAAGTAGGAGAGAAGAAAAGACAGACATGAAGATATACAGGAAGAAAAAAGGCAGAAAAAAACAGAAAGTGAAACATAAAGAAAGAAAAGCAGGTGGACAAAAAGATCACCAGACATAGGGAAAAAGGACAGACAGACAGACAGACAGACAGACAGACAGACAGGACAGGCAGGCAGGCAGGCAGGCAGGAAGGTAGGCAGGCAGGCAGGCAGGCAGGCAGGCAGACAAACAATAACAGGCAGACAAGCAGGCACACAAATAGGAATGAAGACATACAACCAGAGTGACAGAAAGACAGATAAAACAATAATTACATCTTCAACGTTTTCAGCCTGTGTGCTGATGTGTCTGTATGCATGTCTGTGCCTGAACTAGCATCAGTGTTATAATTATTTTGTATGTCAGCTTGTCATCCCCTGACCCTCCCTCCCTCCCTCCCTCTTCTTTCCACAGCACACTGCCCCACACTGACACTCCAACACACACAGCCTCTTTCTTCTCTTTGCCAGCCAAAGTTTATTGATAGCACACTGGGTCTGCATTGTCTGTCTGTCTGTCTGCTTTTAGCTCAGAGCCAACAACAGCAACTCTGACCTAAACCAGACAACATCACAAAGGATTGAGACAGTAGAGTAGGTTTCTGAACAGACAGACAGGCAGACAGACAGACAGACAGACAGACAGACAGACAGACAGACAGACAGACAGACAGATAGACAGATAGACAGACAGACTTGTAGAAGAGCAGCAAACACACAGTGTGTAGTAAGGTAACAGGACAGTGTCCTGGCCAAAGCAGTCTGAAGACAGGGGCTGACAGTGCACACGTTGAGGTCAGCTGGCAAAAGAAGAAGTGGCAAGGAGGGCAGTTCCTTCCTCATTCTGGCAGCAAGTGGCAGGAGGGCCTCCGTGGCAGGATCTGCAGCAGTGGTGAAAATGGGGGGCTGTTTTACACAGGGTAAAGACACCACGACAACATCAGATGCCTTAGCAACAACAACATCAAGAACAAAGGCAACAGCATTAACAACAACAAAAACACCATCACGAACAAACGATTTGTATTTTACCTCTTTCTCTGTCTATGTCTTTATTTGTGTTTTGTTTCTGTTTTAGTTTCTGTTTCTCTCTCTGTCTGTCTCACTCACTCACTCACTCAGTCCCATGTCCCAAAGGACGTAGGGGGGACATGAGAGAAGACGCAACAGAGATCTTTCTCCATGCTTCACGATCCTGTGTGGCTAGTAGGAGGTATTGTAGGGGTTGGGCGGTCCAGTCTTTGATGTTGTCAACCCATGATTTCTTTTGGCGGCCTCTTCTTCTCTTGCCCTCGACTGTTCCTTGCAGGATGGTTTTTGCTAGGGTGTTGTGTCTTGTGGTGTGGCCAAACCACATTAGCTTTCTCCTCTTTATGGTGGAGAGCAAAGGCTCTTGGGGGCCCACACGCTTTTTGATTTCTTCTTTCACATAGTTATTGGTCTTGTGTTCTTTGTATGATATTTTGAGGAGTCTTCTGTGGCACTTGTTCTCGAATGCTTGGATTCTCCTCTCTAACTCTGCTGTCAGAGTCCATGATTCACAGCCATATAGGAGGATAGATATCACGAGGGATTTGTAAAGGTGGTATTTGGTGCAGAAGCTGATGTTGTTGCTTCTGATGATCTTCTCGAGTCTGACTAGAGCAGATGTTGCTGTTGCAATGCAAGCTTTCACTTCATTGTTTGATGTGCCATCTTTTGTTAGGATGGAGCCTAGGTATTTGAATTGGCTCACCTCTTCTAGTGTTTCTCCATTCATATTTATTTCCGTGATGTCATTACCCGCGCTGTTGACCATGATCTTTGATTTCTCTGTACTGACCTCCATGCCGTATGCGCTCGCTCGATCTGTTAAATTGTCTGTGAGGATTTGCAGTTCTTGTTTGCCTGTCTATCTCTCCCTATCTCTGTGTCTCTCTCTCTATCTCTCTCTCTCTCATATTGGCACAAACATACATGCCCATGTGCACACAAAAACAAACACATGCACACACATCTCACACACACACACACACACACACACACTAAACACAACACTCATCTTTAAAACACACACACACACACACACACACACACACACACACACACACACACACACACACACACACACACACACACACACACAACACACCGTTTGCTGAAGAATCTAGGGAAGGAAGGCAGGAAGGGAGAGGAGTTAGGGGCTGAAGACAGTGTCCAGGAAATCCATGGGGTCATTGTCCTCCACATCCCGGGTGTCCGGCATAGCAGGGGCCTCCTCTGTCTCCTCTGCATCACGACCTCCCTTCGGGCAAGGGTTGCCGCCACGTCCTGAACACACAGACACACAGACAGCAGTGAGAAGGAAAGAGTATACAGGAGGACAGACAGACAGGAGGACAGACAGACAGACAGGAGGACATCTGTCTGGTGGCCCCACGGTGGCCTAACATTGATGATCTCATAGTAGATTTCTGGCCCTGAGGCCGCAACATAAGGAAGTCAGCTATGACCAGAGATTGGAATGACCAACGCAGAAACAGCAAGGCAGTGAGGTCACAGAAGATACAATGATCATCTTTTGCTTGATAGTTCAGCCACTTGTTCACAGTTCAGTTTCCACCTTTTACATATTGATTCTTTATATTTCTCTGTATGATTTGATGTGCATATTTTAGGTTGTTACCTGTGTGTGTCCATTTTGTCATTAAGAAAAAGGTGCTTCCCTTCATAAGCATTGCTATTCATCCCCGCCCCCACCTTCTGTCATTCTACACACACTCTTCCTCAATTGTCTGACATTACTTAGAGTGGTAAGACAGTCAGTTGAACTACAAACATGACAGACAGACAGACCTGTAGACAAACTGACATAAACTACATACATTAAGACAAACAGGGAGGAAAGCAAGCAAACTGACAAACACGCAGAGAGACAGACAGACATACAGATAGGCAAGCAGACAGTCAGACCGACAGACAGGTAGACAGACAGATATATAGACAGAAGGACAAGTAGGCAGACAGACAAACAGACAGGCAAACAAACAGGCAGACATACAAACAGACAGACAGACAGGTAGACAGACAGACAGAAAGCCAGAAAGCCAGAAAGACAGACAGACAGACAGGGCTACGTCACGTACGGCAAACGCCTCTGTTCCCTCTGATTTTGCGGCATCTTCTTCCATAACAGCACCTCATCCGACTACGCACACGACAGCCACCGATGTAACAGCATTTCTTCCTTATTGAAGGCAAGCGTTTCGCTTCACACTCCATCAGCTGCACAGGGTATCATCATCATCATCATCATCATCATCATCATCATCATCATCATCATCATCATCATCATCATCATCACACCACCACCACCACCATCATCACAATCATCATCATCATCATCATCATCATCATCATCATCATCATCATCATCATCATCATCATCATCATCATTCGGCCCTGTTTTCATTGTTATCATCGACATGTTTATTGTTGTTAGCATCATCATTATCATCATCATTGTCATCATCAATGTAGTCATCATATTTGCGTCACTATTGTGCTTGTCATCATCATCGTTGTCATCATTATCATCCTCATCATAGTCATTACTTTCACCATTATCGTCATCATTATTGTCACCGTTATCATCTTCATCACTGTCATTATTATCGTCATTATCATCAACAGCAACAGTAATAATGCTGACATTGTCACTGTCGATACATTATGATTATTTCTCCATTAAGTCTGCAGAGCAAACAAACAAACAAACAAACAAACAAATAAACAAACCATACAAAAGGGGATAAATCAGCTGACTAATTAAGCAGGCATTGACTTAACAAGCCAGCAAATCATTTAGCAATCCGGTAAACAATTTAACTAGCCAACCAGCCAGACATTTCATCAACCAAACCCCCAATCATTTAACCAACCAACCAACTAACCAACCAACCATCCATCAAACTAACCAACCAACCAACCAACTAATCAACCAACCAATCAACCAGCCAGCCAAACAGACAATCAGCCAACCAACCAACCAACCATTCACCCAGCCAATTAACAGCCAGACTATCAGCATGAACAGTGCACTGCCCAGTATCTGACCAGAGCGAACAGAAGGACCACCAGCAAACACACAGGCAGAAGACGGGCCATCTTTCACAGTGGATCTCCTAGTCTCTGTCCTTCACAGTCAAATGTGTACTGCAATGTTTCAATATAATACAAAATACAACAACATGGCCACACAATGTTGTTATTATATTTAAAAATGTGTCTTAGCTTGCATGGAAAGTTATTCATTAGACTGAATCAGATTAGGACACAAAATTCAGCTTGACATAGAATGTTGATAGCTTCCTTGATTTGTTTTTCACCAGTGTGTCAACAGCATCTTTGTTTTCTGTTCTATCAAGTCATGACAGGGGGTGAAATGTACAAAGGCTGTTTCAGTATGACTCCTTGTTTAATAACATAAAAGATAGCCTGCCACAAAGTCAAATATAAAGACTTGTTTGTATTACAGAAAGGTGCTTCAAACTATTCCTTTCCTTTTTCAAATAGGAAACTAAGTCAGATATAAAGACATTATTTCCTGCTTTGTATTGTTCAACTTTTGGGGTAAAAATAAAGTCATTGTTGGTTTCGGCTTTCATCTGCTACATTTGATGACACCTCTTTCAAGCTGGTCTGAAGCAAAGAAGGAGTGAGAGAAAAAGTACTCTCCAAAATGGGAGTGCTGGGGCTTGGTCTATTGAAGGTAGAACGTGTATACCCCTTTAGAATGGACTTGGACAACAAGGCTTTGCAGTTCCAGCCACGAATGGTCAGAGTATGTAAAAAAAAACACTGCTGCTGCCTTGAAACATTCTGGTGTGTTATGCATAGAATATTATTACACCCCATTCTCTCCACAACTAAATCAACAGAACAACAACATCCTTTGGCCAGACACTTCACTGAATAGAATGAATTTGCAGAAAGTAAAACATGCTGTGGGTTGGGTTTTTGTTTAAAGCAGGTTAGTTTTTCTCCATGATTTAAAAGATTTGTTAGTTGAGTTTATCTTCCAGAGAGTGCAAATTGAGCTTCCTGTAAAATGATCAATATCCACAATAGTCTGAATAAAACCAGAAGAAAAATCGTCAGCTTTGTGAGCACTTCTTCCACTCATATAGCTAGACACACATTTTGACTGCATTCTGAATGGTGTATTCCCCCCTTGTGCCCTTCTCTGTTTTTCCTCAAATAGCATTCTTGCTTTACATTGGCAGAATATATAAAAATAAGATATTCCTTCTTTTGTTGACGGTAGGTAAGGTTATGTTAAAATAGGTAATAGCATTACCAACATAAGAGAGGATACATCACCCTTCTTTAAAGACCTGTGTAACAGACAAAATGTGCACTTTCTATCAAAAGATAAACAGCAGTGTATCAGCAGACAAAAAGTGCAAAGTGTTGGGTCACTGTCGCTGTCAGCAGACAAAAAGTGCAAAGTGTTAGGTCACTGTCACTGTCAGCGGACAAAAAGTGCAAAGTGTTGGGTCACTGTCACTGTCAGCAGATAAAAAATGCAAAGTGTTTGTCACTGTCACTGTCAGCAGACAAAAAGTGCAAAGTGTTTTGTCACTGTCACTGTCAGCAGACAAAAAGTGCAAAGTGTTTGTCAGTCACTGTCAGCAGACAAAAAGTGCAAAGTGGTTGTCACTGTCAGCAGACAAAAGTGCAAAGTGTTTGTCACTGTCACTGTCAGCAGACAAAAAGTGCAAAGTGTTGGGTCACTGTCATTGTCAGCAGCAAAAAGTGCAAAGTGTTTGGGTCACTGTCACCCTCTGAACCTGTAGCTAAACTTCAGACCTCTTTCTTTACTAGTTAGATACACAACCAACGTTTGGTTACAGCAATGTCAAAGGCATGATGTCAAACATACAACACAAATCTGTTGACAAGTTGGGGACTTACCTGTAGCTTTTTGATTGTGTGCAGGGAATGATGTGGACCCTCCACCTCAGCCTGTTTATACAATCCCCAAGCACACAGCCAGGCAGGCAACTTCAGCACTGGACTGTACACGTGGCAAGTTGCGTGTGTGTGTGCCTGTTTATTACCAACA
>JASPKP010007045.1:7500-13333 GCA_030674155.1 Stramonita haemastoma
AGCTTCCCCACTTACCCGCCCCCTCCGCCGCCATCACGTAATCCACGTAACTCTCGCGCGATAGGGACAGGCTTCTCTCCCCTGCTGCTGTTGAGAAGAAGGGGAGGTCATCCCGGACTCGCCACCGGAAGTCAGGTGATGGTGGTAGGTCACGTGCTTAGCGGAGAGGGAGGAGGCGGGGGGGAGGGTGGTGTAAGTGGGGGTGTCGGAGGAATGGTGGGGGTGGTGGGGGTGAGGGGGAGACCCCAGGCTGAGTAGTCCGACTGTTCCGGATGGTGAGAGTGAGAGGAGGAGAGAGCAGAGCTGGGGGAACCGTATACGTCTTCCGAGCCCAAAACCACACCGCCCCCGCTCCCGCGCGAGCCAGCAGGAAGGAGGAGAGAGGGGAGGGGAGGGAGGTAGGAGGGGGTGGCACCGCCACCCGCCTCGGAGTATCCTGGCGGCTGTAAAGTGATCAGACCCCCACCACTCCCACCACCCCCACCTTCATCCCCACCATCTTCACTGTCGCCTTCTCCGCCGTTGTGGTACGCGTGTTGAACCGCTAGAGAAGAAGAATTAGGGAGAGTCAGGTAGTGAGGCGCCCCGGAGTCGCTGTGCCCACCTAGTAGACTCCCGTGAAGCGAGCTGGTACTGTACCCAGGTGTGGCGACTGCAGGTCTGTTATCCAGGTGGTTGAAGAACACTTCTACATCCTCCCTGGGCAAGAGATGACCTGCGCCTTCGAAGGACAGTCCCGTGGGAGGCATCACCCTGAAGGTAGAAGAGGAGGAAGAAGAGATGGAGGTCGAGCTGCCTAGAGTTCGGATAGCGCCACTGCCCAAGTCGTGGTAATGAGCCGTGTTGGAGCTCAACGCTTGAGCCAGGATGCGGTTAGAAGCTGAGATGGAAGAGAGAGGGGCGGGTGGAGGAGGGGGTGGTGGGGGAGGTGGGGGAAGGGGAGGGGGAGGGAGGGGGGTCATGTGGTGAGGGAGGTACTGGCCGGAGTGGGGATCTTCCACGTTTTTCAGGATGAGTTCATGTTGTTGTTGGTGTTGGTGTTGTTGGTGTTGTTGTGGTTGTAAGGGAAGTGGGTTGTTGTCTTGTGAGTAAGCGTTTTCTCTCCGCGCTGGCGTGCGAGTCTCTGGCTGAGGTGTACTGTCCTTTATACCCAGCTGCCTCTGCGGGGGAAGTGGGGGAGGTGGAGGAGGAGGAGGAGGCGGAGGAGGAAGCTGAAGAGGGAGACCTCCCTCTCCTTCTTCACAATCACGCTAGGCGTGGACGCGGGGGAAGAGAAGCGGCGACTTTGAGACCTGGAGCCCCTACCACCACCGATCTCGCCTCCCCCACATCCCTCCCTGAAAGATCCGTGGCTTCGGGGCTGCCTCCTTTAGGGGTGGTAGGGAGTGAGGAGGATTGGGTAGAGAGGGGGGTGTTCCGTCCTCCTCCTCTTCCTCCTCCTCCTCCCCATCGCTCGCTCCTGCTATTGCTGTTGTTGTTGTTGTTGCTGTTTTCGGTGGACATGGGTGAGTGGTGAGGGGTGGGGGGAGTTGGGGGCGCCTCAGGGAGTGGTTGTTGGGGGAGTAGAGGCTTTTTTGTCCAGGTCGTTGGGGAGACGGTCCTCTGGACTGGGCGGGAGAGACCTGAAGACAAATGTGTGCAGAGGGTGGGCGTTAGAAGTCAGGGCAGCAAGCGTGATTTGTATGTGCATGCATTTTTTCCTTATTTTTTTTGTGCTAGTCAAATTTTTTCACGTTCATATGTAACCTATTTAAATTGGTTTGATTGTACAGCGCAGGTGAGCCCATGCTTTTTGGGAATTCGCGCTATATAAACCTCCATTTTATTATTATTATATTATTATTATTATTAAGTGTGGGGTTTATTTAGTTTAGTTAGTTAGTTTGTTAGTTAGTTAGTTAGTTATCCATTTATTTATTCATTTAATTATTTATTTGAGGGCGGGACAGCTCAGTGGTCAGAGCACTCGCTTTCCCCCGAGCCAGGTTAAGCAGTGTCGAGCGTGGTTACCAGTTAGATGGGTGACCGCTTGCACGCCTTGGCTTCAATACAGTCCCCCCAGTTCACCCGGCTGTCAATGGGTACCTGCCCTCTTTAGGGTCAGGGAAGGTAAAGCAGCGAAGGAGAGGAGATGGGCGCCGCTCTCAACATGCTGACCCCTAGAGAAGCTGAGGTCTCTGATGCCTCGCTCCCCGACGACCACACAGGTTATGGGACACCTTTACCTTTTACCTTTACCGATAGTTATAACAGCAGCTGTAGCAGCAGGACATAACGAAATAGAGGAAAAAGAAACATTCTGATGAAGAAGACGATTTCTGGAGAAGAAGATGAATGCAAAGAAGAAGAACGCAAAGAACAAGAAGAGTGCAAAGAAGAAGAATGCAAAGTGGAAGAAGAATACAAAGAGGAAGAATAATGCAAAGACGAATGCAAGGAAGAATGCAAAGAAGGACAACACAAAGAAGGAGAAGTAGAAGAATGCGAAGAATGCAAAGAAGAAGAAAAGTGGAAAGAATGCGAAGAATGCGAAGAATGCGAAGAATGCGAAAGAAGAAGAAGAAGAAGAAGAAGAAGAAGAAGAAGAAGAAGAAATGCGAAGAAAGCGAAGAAGAAGAAGAATGCGAAGAAGAAGAAGAAGAGGAAAAAGGAAAAGAAGAAGAAGAATTGCGAAGGAGAAGAAGAAGAAGAAGAATTGTGAAGAAGAAGAAGAATTGTGAAGAAGAAGAAGAAGAGAGAAGAACAAGAATTGCGAAAAAGAACTGCGAAGAAGAATTGTGAAGAAGAAGAAGAATTGCGAAGAAGAAGAATTAAGAAGAATGCGAAGAATTCGAAGAAGAATTGCGAGGAAGAAGAAGAAGAAGAAGAAGAAGAAGAAGAAGAAGAAGAAGAAGAAGAAGAAGAACAAGAACAAGAAGATGAAGAAAAATTGAGAAGAAGAAGAAGGACGCGAAAAATTGTAAAGAAGAAAAATTGTGAAGAAGAGGAAGAATGCGAAGAACGCGAAGAATGTGAAGAAGAAGAAGAATTGCGAAGAAGAAGAAGAAGAAGAAGAAGAAGAAGAAGAAGAAGAAGAAGAAGAAGAAGAAGCAGAAGAAGAAGAAGAATTGCGGAGAAGAAGAAGCAGAAGAAGAAGAAGAAGAATTGCGGAGAAGAAGAAGCAGAAGAAGAATTGCGAAGAAGAATTGCGAAGAAGAATTGCGAAGAAGAAGAAGAAGAAGAAGAAGAAGAAGAAGAAGAAGAAGAAGAATTGCGGAGAAGAAGAAGAAGAAGAAGAAGAAGAAAGAAGAAGAAGAAAGAAGAAGAAGAAGAAGAAGAAGAAGAAGAAGAAGAATTGCGGAGAAGAAGAATTGCGGAGAAGAAGAATTGCGGAGAAGAAGAATTGCGAAGAAGAAGAAGAAGAAGAAGAAGAAGAAGAAGAAGAAGAAGAAGAAGAAGAAGAAGAACAAGAACAAGAACAACAAGAAGAAGAAGAATTGCGAAGAAGAATTGCGAAGAAGAAGAAGAAGATGAAGAATTGCGAAGAAGAAGAAGAAGAAGAAGAAGAAGATGAAGAATTGCGAAGAAGAAGAAGAAGAAGATTAAGAATTGCGAAGAAGAAGAATTGCGAAGAAGAAGAAGAAGAAGAAGAAGAAGAAGAAGAAGAAGAATTGCGAAGAAGAAGAAGAAGAAGAAGAAGAAGAAGAATTGCGAAGAAGAAGAAGAAGAAGAAGAAGAAGAAGAAGAAGAAGAAGAAGAAGAATGAATGAATGAATGAATGAATAAATGAATGAATGAATAAAAAGAGGAAGGAGAAAAAGAAGAATGAAAAATTGGTATGAGAAAGTGAGAACACGTTTTGCGGCGCTCAATTTTTGAAGGTATCATCTTTTATATTTTTGGCCTTTTTTTTAAGTGTCTCAAAATAGTTGGTAGTGTGATAGAGCTAATGTATCATTCGGGTTTTCACTGTCGGTCTTTTTTATGGACTCTTTATGGTTTTTTTTCTTTTCTGTCAATAAATTAGAATAGACTTTGAAGTTCGTACAACATTTGTCTGGCTGTTCTCTCTCTCTCTCTCTCTCTCTCTCTCTCTCTCTCTCTCTCTCTCTCTCTCTCTCTCTCTCTCTCTCTCTCTCCTTCACACACACACACACACACACACACACACACACACACACACACACACACACACACACACACACACACACACACACGAACACACACACACACGAACACACAGACATATCACCCTCTCCCCCCACACCCCCCCACTCACACTCTCACACACATCCTCCTCCCTGCCTCTTCCACACACACACACACCATAACCCCCCCACCCCCACCCCACCCCCACCCCACACGTAAAATCGCCCCCCACCCACAATGACTCCCCCCCCCCCCCCTACAGACACCAAACGCACCCCTTCTACCTCTGTCTATCACAGAATTCTCGCACCCAAGCACAAAGGCCTCAAGTGCTTCCACGCACTACCAGAAACATTTTCAAGACTGTCTGGAGAGCCCAGGTAAAGTGCCCAGGCATGCACAGAGAGAGAGAGAGAGAGAGAGGGGGGGGGAGGGAGGGAGGGAGGGGAGAGAGAGAGAGAGAGGGAAAGAGGGGGGTGGAGGAAGGGAGGGAGAGACAGAGACAGAGACAGAGAGGCAAGGCAAGGTAAGGCAAGGCAAATTTTTTTTATTCGAGGATAATGAATAAGCACTCGTGTGCTTTTTTTTGTTTTGTTTTGTTTTTACATCCAGTCCCCACCCTTATCAGGGATAAGATCAAGATAAAAAACAAAAAAAGTCTAACTAAACAGCAACACTAATAATGATCCCAAAACCAAGAGCAAGAAACCTCCAAGTATACCAAGTATCAAACAGACAAAGACAGAAAGAGAAAGAGAAAGAGAGAGAGAGAGGAGAGAGAGAGAGAGAGAGAGAGAGAGAGAGAGAGAGAGAGAGAGAGAGAGAGACAGACAGACAGACAGACAGACAGACAGACAGAGAGACAGACAGAGAGACAGAGTCTGGGAGAGAGAGGAAGAGAGAGAGAGAGAGAGAGAGAGAGAGAGAGAGAGAGAGAGAGAGAGAGAGAGAGAGAGAGAGGAGAGAGAGAGAGAGTGCGTGCTCGCGTGCGTGCGTGCGTGTGTGCGTGCGTGCGCGTGTGAGTCCGTGCGTGTGTGTGAGTGTGTGTGTTAATGGCGGGGGGGGGGGGGGGGTGGGCAGGGGGGCATCAGACTGCTGTAGGAAGTCAATGTCATCTTCCATGTTGACTTACATCAGGTGAGTAAATGAGCAAAAATGGATTACGGAGACATTTTCGCACGTAGGCAGGCAGGTAACTTCTTTTTGGTATTTGTGTGTGTGTGGGGTGTGTGTGTGTGTGTGTGTGTGTGTGTGTGTGTGTGGTGTGTGTGTGTGTGTGTGTGTGTGTGTGTGTGTGTATTTTGAAAATAAAGATCGTTGTCAGTGTCGTCATCATAATCATAAGCATTTTCATCATAATTTTCATCTGTCTGTCTGTCTGCCTGCCTGTCTGTCTGCGTGTCTGTCTGCGTGTCTGTCTGTCTGTCTGTCTGTCTGTCTGTCTGTCTGTCTCTGTCTCTCCGCACTGTTTTGTCCGTCTTTGCCTTGCGTTGTTTTTCTCTTCCCTCCCTGCTTTTCTTTCTCTCTCGATGAAACAGCTCCATTATAATGCAAAGATAGTTTACAACACGTGTTTCTGTGTACTAATAAAATATACGTGCTGCTTTTTTTCTTCTTAGAATCCTACGCACTTAAAAACACCCTCTTCAGACCAAAAGAAAATGACAACACAACCACAAACCATTCAAAGATCCCTATTTTTTCT
>JASPKP010007046.1:0-2500 GCA_030674155.1 Stramonita haemastoma
TAATTGTGACGCTCCACCACATAATGAGACGGAGTGCACCAGAGGTCAATTTGTAGTTATTGACATGTTATTAATGTGCAATAAAATGGCTATCAAATACAAAAAAACAGATTGAAAATCGGACAATTCTGTGCAACATTATTACAAATTGAAATGATAGACTGCAGGATGTGACAAAATGAGAAACGGGTAAGTTTTTTTTAGTAAACAGGTTGTCAGAATGAGTGCTTGGGTATTTTCAAAACACATTTAAATGCAAAAGGAATAAAAATCATACCTTTATATTTCATTATAAGGTAGATAAACATATCTAGTTTAATAATCGATCAAACTCTCAAAGTTGACAGCTTGACCCCCCCACCTGCCTTTAATGACTTCTAGTGCAAAATTGGGGAATGTGCTAAGCGACTCATTTCGTGGTGGAGGCCACATATTGTAAACTGCCCCTAGGCACACGTCAGTGTGTGTTTATAGAAATGCACAGCCATGTGTACCATGTACATATACATTTTTATGTTTGTCTTTCTGCATACTTATATATGTGAGCATGTGTAACAGAGTGGAACATTGGCCCATGTGATGTCCCATCTCTGCACAGCTTCCTGGGGTGGTTCAACTAACCAGTTAGAATGTGACCTCTAAACAGATACTGCATAAATTCTACCATTCACCATGAAGGCAAAGAGGATGCAATGAAGGGTTTTCGACCACCATCCAAGGAAACAGAGCATGCACAATTCGCAGGTGTGTCCGCATTTTAATAACACAACGCTGTGACAGGGCTCTGATCGCATGGGAGGTAATCCACTTACCATCCCATCACACATAACATAAATGTGGTCACATGTACTGCATTTGCACACCACACACAAACCCACACACACACACACACACACACACACACACACACACACACCAACACACACACAACACACCACACACACATGCACGCACGCACCGCAAGTGGAGAATGCAAAGACAGAGATATAAAGGGAAAAGTATCTGAACCGTACCACTTTGCAGCATGATGAAGCAATACAGAAACAGACATGATTCTTCTATTTTTATTTCCTCATTCCTCCGCTAGAGCTCAAAACGTCACCTATCATGGAGGTTTTTCCATATGCAACTGTTTTTCCACCATTAATGTAGCCACATTCCGACTTTCGGTAAGGTGTCCTGTATCTGGCATTAGTGTGCACATTTGACAAATTCTGTCATCTGTTCCTACCGTTGCGAATGGCCGACTCTTCCCAAAGGCAGAACGGGTTTTTTAACGTGTGAGTAAGATGTCTTGCGTGTGTTGGTGTAGTCTCAATCAAAGGACTCATAAGGGAGTCGATCTAGTACTGATGTAAACTTCAGGGAAAAAATCCTTGAATGAGGGGGCCTTGGTGGTGGCTCAAACTGAGACCGTCAGATCACGGGCACAACATTACAACAGTATTAGGCTTATACCACCCCCCCCCCAACCTCCGACATGTTTTATTTCCAGAGCATGCCATGCAAATCTAGCCTGCCTCTCTCCTGCAGTTCTCAGTTCCTTCCTTTTTTCCTGTCTCAGTATGACAGGCCAACAGCAACTAGCCGTGAAGATAATACCATGTCAAAAGACATGGGGGGAGGGAGGGAGGGAGATGAACATACATAATTTGACTGATAACAACACAGCCTTCATACGAAAAACGCGGAGAAATCAGCATACGAGATCTGACTGATAATGCTACAAGCTCTAAACGATGGTAGGTAAGAGAAGGACAGGGGAGAAGTGAAGAAGGGGATGGGGATGGAGGTCACACATGAAGCTGTGTTGAGAATGTTTATTCCCCTCAGGAACCTTTGCTGGCTTATTGCTTGCCTTGAAAGAAAGAATCGACAGAAAATCAGAGTGCTGGCTGTATACTCTTACCCTCTCTGTCAGGGATGAAAGCACACCTGAGGAATGCTGTATTCGGTTATTTCATTTCTTTTCCATGATAGACTTTGTGGTTTAAATTTGTACTGTAAGAAACTGGCATGCTCATCATGCACAAACAAAGTACATACATGCACGTTACCATTGCCCAAGGACAATGTAATTAGAGATATATGTACTACAACAAAATTTATTTCACAAAGGTCATATGTTAATAAAGAAATAGACAGCTTTACCCTAAGTGGTCCCTATCTGCTTTGTCCTGTGTTCTATCCATGTGTATCTCATCTGCACTCAGGCAAGGTCAATTGGAGATCTCGTGGTTTCAGGAGCAAGGTGTTGGCTTTTTCCAAGAATCAGTCTGCTTACCTCCCTTTGCACATTTTGTAGCACGTGGTGTTTGGCCAACTGTTGGTAAGCATCCATAATGAGACATACCTAATTCCATGTTGTCAGTTGTGGCTGATTCCCAGACAGAAAAACTATCTCTGTCCCTGTGTAGATTGCCAATGCAAACAGCAGGGCCTCTGGCTTTTCCTTCTTCCCTCTGGTCTCTCTTATCTCTTTCTACTCTGTGAACTGGAC
>JASPKP010007047.1:0-13332 GCA_030674155.1 Stramonita haemastoma
GAGAGAGAGAGAGAGGTAAATATTCGTCCACATCAACTCATACAAACGAGTAATTTTGTGACCACGATGACAGGGGGGTCTGAGAGAGGTTCCCAAAACCGCTGGCTTTTCTCGATTCCACCCAGGTGAGTTTTCTGCCGTCGCCATAACAATTTAGGCTTAGCTCTAGTAATATCTGTGGTCGGCAGGCAGGAACACTAGGACGGGTTTGGATGGGAACTTCGGGCTGCTTTGTATGTAGGTTATTCATCTTGTATGTTTTTTTTTAGCTTATTTGGGCATTGGTAATATTCGCATCTTCAAATTTGTTTTCTTAGCATGTGTGTTGTCCATGTGTTATTTTTGTAGACTGATTGCCATAAATGCGTGCCCACTATTTTCACAAGTTTTTCGTCATGTTATATTTTGTGGGTGTTGTATTCTTTTATATATATATATATATTTTTTTTTTTTTTTCTTTTCCATTCCTTCAGCAATATTCCTTGTTCAGCAATAGTGAGATCTTGCTTTGCAACCATTTTTACCCATCTTAAGGTCTGCATTCCGACCTCGGGGATGATTCTAAACACGACATTGTGTGCATGCATTTTTTTAAAAGAATTTTTGTCTTCTGTTCATATCGGCACAAAACGCCATACTCTTTGAAAGGCGGAACAGTTTTTTTAAACGTATCGCAAAATATTTACGTGCGTTCGCGCACGGGGACCTCGGTTATAGTTTGATCTGAAGAATTTTGCGGAAGTGGAGTCGGCACTGATTTAACCCCAGGGAAAAATCCCTCGACGGGGAATCAAACCCGGGTTGTCTAATTGCGAGCGCCATGTTCTGCCACTAAGGCTATCCCGTCCCCACAGAGCACAGGGCAAACGCTCTAACCACAGACTACCCCCCCCCCCCCCCTCCATCTGATGTTTGCTCACTGCTCTAGCTTTTGCATATTGTGGATTGGTTTATTTATTGATAGGTTGGGGTAGGTTACTGATGACTTGAGCGACTGACTAGTTCGTGTTTTTTTTTTTTTGTATTTGTATTTTTGCACCACTTTATTCACACAGATTTCTCTGCGTAAAATTCAGGTGTCTCCCCCGGAAGAACGCGTACCACAATGCAGCGCCTTACCCATTTTTTTTTTTTTTTTTTCCTGCATGCAACTGTTTTTGTTTCCCATTCCCTGGGTTGGGTTTGTTAGTTGTTTTGGGGTTTGAAAGAAATGAATAATGATTGCTTCTTTTTGCTTGCTTGCTTGATGATTGATTGGGTGGACAGGACTACAGCTACGAAGTGGCGACAAGAGGGAAAGAGCCAGACAGTTTCTGGGAAAGTGCTGGGGCCCAGAGTTTCCTTAACGAGGAACACTTTCAGCAAACGTGGTAGTATCTATAGGCTAGCCTAACCCGTGTGAAGCTGATGTGTGTGTGTGTGTGTGTTGTGGCGCCGCGGTGTTGTGTGTGGTGTGTGTGTTGTTGTGTGTGTGGTGTGGTGTGTGTGTGTTTGTGTGTGTATGTGGTGTGTGTGTGTGTGTGGGTGTGTGTGTTGGGTGTGTGGTGTGTTTCTGTCTGTTTTGTTGTGGGTGTTAGTGTTTGTGTGTGGTGGGGGTGTGTGTGTGGGTTGTGTGTCTGTCTGTCTCTGTGTCTGGTTTTATTATTTATTTATTCTTTTATATCGAGGTGAGGAATAAGCACTCATGTCCCCTTTTCCATCGAGTCCCCGTGATGTACAGTTTCAT
This sequence comes from Stramonita haemastoma, assembly GCA_030674155.1. Lineage (NCBI taxonomy): Eukaryota > Metazoa > Mollusca > Gastropoda > Neogastropoda > Muricidae > Stramonita > Stramonita haemastoma. The sequence continues at coordinate 1,727 of JASPKP010007047.1, forward strand.
AAATATTGTCCATCTGTTTCCACCGGCACACAATGGCCCCTACCTTACGAAAAACGGTGTTTGGTAGTGGTATAGGTGCGTGCGTGCGTGCGTGCGTGCGTGCGTGCTTTCTGCGTGCGGCGTGCGTGCGTGTGTTTGGTGTGTGTGTTTGGTGTTCAAGGAGAGAGAGAGGGAGGAGAAGAAGAGGAGAGAGAGAGAGAGAGAGAGAGAGGAGAGAAGAGAGGGAAGACAGACGACAGACAGACAGACGACAGACAGAAACAGCAACAGACAACAGACAACAGACAGACAACACTAACTAGCGAGCGCACACACGAGAACAGAGCACGGTCGTGCCACCGGGTTGATGAGGAGTTGATTGTGTTGGGGCACTAGAATAGAACCAAGCTGCCTAGCTATTAAATAGAACACGAGTCCAAAACACGGTGTGGCTGAGAGCCTTGCCTTGTGGAGACCAGTTTTAATGTGGGGGTGCATTTTGAAGCTGCATTCTTGAAAAAACACCCCCCTCATCTTCTCTCTCCCCCCCCCCTCCTCCAATTCCATTTGCAAGGCAAACAAAGCTTAAACTGGGGAAATCATTGTCTCTCTCTCTTGGTTGCTGCTGTTTTCGTTGTCTGTTGTCTGTCTGTCGGTCTTTCTGTTGTCGTCTGTCTGTCTGTCTTTGTCTGTCTTCTGTCTGTCTGTCTGTCTGTTCTTCTTCCCCTCTCTCTCTCTCCTCCCTCCTTCCTTCTCTCTCTCCTCTTCTCTCTCCTCTCCTCTCTTCTCTCTCCTCTTCTCTTCTCTCTCTCTCTCAGCACACACACACCCACATGCACACGCTTATCTTAACCCTTTTAAAAAAATTCTTCATTTATTAATTCTTTCGTTTGTTTATTCATTCTTGGACTGTGCGCGGCGCGCGCGCGCGCGCGGGGCGCGCGCGCGCGTGTGTGTGTGTGTTTGGTGTGTGTGGGGTTTTGGGGGTTGGTGTGGTGGTGTGTGTAAAGGTACCCGGCATGTGTAACGCACACACTTTGTGTGTGTGGCGGTGCGGTATACACGTGGCCTGTGCATGCTCGGCTGTGTAAAAGGTGGGAGATGAATATAAATTGGATGTGTCCCCTTTATTGTGGCCACACTGGGATCTGTTGAAATCAGGCAAAAGTTGGATCAGGGATGGGGAGAGGGAGAGATGGGTGGGGTTAGGCCTAAGGAGAAGGAAAGAATTGGGAGGGAGGGAGGGGGGGAGGAGGAGAGGAGAAGGAGGGAAAGGGGTGTAGGGGAGGCGGAGGGAGAGCATGGGGGCAGCTGGACTGCATCTGAATAATCCCCTTCTCTGGAATTGGGGTTGCCTGAGTCTGTTGTCTGTCTATCTGTCTGTCTGTCTGTCTGTCTCTCTTTTCCCCCCCCCCCCCCTCCCTCTTTTTTTTCATTTGTTTGTCTTCTGTCTGTCGTCCTGTCTAACCTCTCTCTCTCCCTCCCCCTGTCTTGTCTGTCGTCGTCTGTCTCATTCTCCCCCTCCCCCCCTCCCTACTTTACTTTCTGTCAGAACTCTATGTCTTTTTTCCCTCCCTAACAAAGCCTTAGCCCCTCTGCCCCCTCTTACCTCTCTTCTCCCTCCCCCCCCTCCTTCTTCTCTCCCCCCCACGTGCGCGGTGGGTGTAGTGTGTGTTTGGGTCAGGTCTCATCAAATAATGGCAGGAATCCAGAAGAGCTTCCAGCCTTTTAGCCTTAATGGAGTCATTAAAACTGTGGTGGAAACATTTCTCACTTCTCAAAAATGGTGCCAGCCTTTTTGCCTAACAGGAGGGGGGAAAACTAGGCTTTGATTAACTCACATGTTGTCCAATTTCAGTTAATATACACGCATTTTTTCTGTCTTTAAAAAGTGATTGTTCTGCTGTAAATGAGTACCTGCCCACTTTAGGGTTGGGAAAGGAAAAAAGCAGCGAGGAGAGGATGGGCGCAACCCCAATAGCTGGCCCTAAGAAGCCGAGGTCTCTGTCCCCCGAACCCCACGACCGCCTAGGTTATGGGACAAACCTTTACCTTTTTACAAAGTGATGTTAACATGTCTGTCTGTCTGTCTCTGTCTGTCTGTCTGTCTGTCTGTCCCCGTCCGTCCGTCCGTCCGTCTCTCTCTCCTCTCTCTTCTCTCTCCTCTCCCTCCTTCTCTTCTCTCTCTCCTCTCTCTTCTCTCTCCTCTCCTCTTCTCTCTCTCCCTTAACTCTTCCACTTACCTACCTTCCCTCCCTGCCCCCCCCCCCTCCTTTTTTCAACTCCACGTGCGCACATGTGTGTGTGTGTGTGTGTGTGTGTGTGTGTGTGGTGTGTGTGTGTGTGTGTGTGGTGTGTGGTGTGTGAGGGTATCGTATTGCATGGGCTTTAGGAGGCAATTAGGAGCTGGCACCTTCAAAAAGAAGAAAGGATGCAAGAAGAACTGCCCAGCCCTTTACCGTTAATAGGCCATTAAAGTTATTGGGAAATTTCTCCATTTTTCCTGAAATTGGCGCTTTATCAACGGAGCGAAAATAGGACAGCCAGTTATATCAAATTTTTCTTTGTTTTTTAAAAAATAAAGGTAAAAAAATCAAAACTTTTTATTTGGAGGGAAAACACTCATTTATGATTTTATAATTTTGTCTCTGGTGCTGCAGTTAAATCAATTTTGTCATTGTTACTAGTACACAATGACCTACTCTTTAAAGGGGGGAACAGGTATTAACTTGTTCGCAAAATGTTGTGTTTTTCCATTTATCGCTGTGTCCCTGCAGATTACTTAAAAAAAAAAAGTTATCCTTGGGGAACGAATTAACTGGTGCGAAGTTTTGGCCCACATGGTAACAGAACGGTTATGAAGTGTAAAGGGGGCCCCTGTCCAAAATTGTCCCCCTCTTAGAAAGACTCCATGGCACTATTCACTCTCACCGGACATTTGATTTCAGTAGGTGTTGACGAAGGTACGATCAATAATAGAGTGTGACCTCTGATACGGCTTCTGTTGTCGGTTGAATATAAACGATATGATTGGATTGGGTTGCAGTCAAAACAGGTTTTCTGTTGGCGTGTCAATTGTCAAAACAAAGGAAAGTTTCCAGTTCGTTAGTGGGAATTTTTTCCCTTTAAGATGTTGCAATGGAAAAATTCAACATACCTACAACACTACGCTTGCCCTAGCAGGTCTGGACAAAAGGCGAGTTAAAGCTGATGGGGTTTTTTTTTTTTGGGGGGGTGTTTTTTTTCTATTTTGCAACTTGTACACTGACAGGATAGCGGGTTTAATGCCTAATTATTAAAATTTTGATCCACCAAATAGACTTTACATGAAGAAGAGCAGGACACGGAGAAGCGTGTAGGGTGTTTTGGGAAGTTGTAAAAAATGGCTCTTTCCTGCCGAGTCACCGGGTGCTATCAAGATTCAAACCACAACCCAAAGGTAGATTGTAGGATTAAAACCATTTCCCACACACGCTTTAAAACTTCCTGCACCACCTTCCCAAACATCTACACTTACAAGTGCTGCGCCATTTTTCCACCTAATTTAGACTAAAACTGCTCATTGTCCATTCTGACCATGGTACTAGATATCTTTCACCAAATGTATATGAACGCAAAACCACAGTTTGTCGAATCAACCCGAAAAAAGGAATTAATCCCAAGAGACTACACCTAATCACCCCAAGGCAACAGAATGAGGGAGAACTTCTTCTTATTCTTTTTTTTGGGGATAATGGAAATACTCGTTGATGATTTATTTAATCCATCCCCCTTTTCGAGCAGGTTTTGTCATTTTGTCATCTGTACGCACTGCACAAATACCAAAAAGGCAGAACAATTTTTGATGTGTGAGCGAGATGTTCCGCATGCGTTTTCACGCGCAAGACCGGGGGTTTATAGTCTCGCCGGGGACTTTGGGGGAGGGAGTCGGCCAAACGTTACTCCAGGCAAAAAAAAATCACCAGTGGGGCCTAAACCCACGATGTTTAGCTTTGTAATGACTGCATCCGCTTGACCCCCTGTGGGGGGTTGTGGGTGTGATGGGCATTGTAATAAGGCAAAAGTGCGGTGGTGGTGGTGGTGGGGGGGGGGGGGGGAAATGGGGGGAAAAACAATCCCGGCGGCTGTTAGGAGCCAGGAGTGTGAAGGTGGGGAACGGCCCATGGACTGGATGGGAATGGAAAAACTGGATGGCTCGGGAATGAAAGTCGAATTGGATGGGGAAGCGGTTAACTGTGTTGGTGAGTGGTGGAGGGGCTAATTGGGTGTGGTTTGGGGGAGGGAAAGGCGCGTGCGCACGCGCGTGGTGTGTTTGCTGCGTGACCCCCCCCCTCCTCTGTTTAGTTCATGTCTACCCATTAACAACAAAGGACACCCCCCCTCTCCTAAAAATGGTAATAAAATCGTGATGACAAGATTTACTGAGAGGATACGAGACACGAAGGTTATATCACAAAGATTTTTCGAAAGCCTTACTTTTCCGACAACCTGTTCCTTTGGTTGCAGTATCACAAAGCAGTGGCACTTACTTTCCCGGGAAGGATCTTGTGGCTTCTTCCAAAAGTACAAAGGCATAATTACTTAGGACCCTAAACTTCGCTTTCAAGTTACTGGGGCTAAAAACATTTTCCAAGTAGCTTGCATGTGGTGTCTCCTTGTAGCTAATTGGAGCCAGACGTTCAACTGCGCAAACCCAGTCAACAGTTGGTTTTAAAACTGTTTAGCGCATCGTTTTCTATCAACACACATGAAAACATGTCCCAAAAAATAACGGCAACGAATTAAAGGATGTTAAATGAATATAAACTCAGTCGAGATTGCGAACGTCAAACGAGTATTCCCTAACTTTCTCAGGAAAATCTGTTGTTTTGCCCTATTCGCGTGCACACAAAGGCAGTAGGAATGGAATTGTCAGATTGGTCTTGCGATTTGCAGTCTGTGCATTGCCGGAGATCACGTAAGAGAAGACACGTTTCTATAGAAGTTTCCAGACCCAGTGACGAGCTCTTATCGCCGTTGAGGCTGTCCGCTTTACAACTACTACTTTACCATACAACACTTGCACGATATGTACAATTAGTATAGGAGTCAGAAGGATGAGAGAGTATTGAGGTGGAGCCTAGTGTTTAGACTTTTCAAACTCGTGATTTGACAAGGATTGAAGTTTGAGTTCAAGTCTTGGCTGAGAGTTGTATGTTTTCATGGAGATTTTGTTTTTCTTGCTGGACTTAACACTAGGCCCTAGTTCCGACTCCACTCCGCAGCAAGTTCTTTGGAGGAGGCTAAAAACCGCGGTTTCCGTGTGGGAACGCACTCAGAACGTCTTTTCATAATCTGTGCTGATAAAAGAAATCCTGCCATGGTTTTTTTTTTTTTAGAAGAGTAAGCTTTCTATGGTTAGTTGTATGAATGACATGAACACACCCAATTACACATTGCGATCTGGCAAGGAATGGTGGAATAAGCTAGGCCAGGTTCGACTTGTTGGGAAAGCCCAAGGCTGGAAAGCTTAAGTAGGCCTACTGTACCCCTAGATAGTACTATTAAAGAAATTCGGGGCAGAGTCAGGCAGTCACCGGAGAACATGTTAACTGAATTGTTCATTTTGTTGTCATTTTTGTGAGGGTGGGGAGCGGGAAGTCTGGTTTTGGGTTTCCTTTTTTCGTTCCTCGGGTAGAGGTCCGACGCTCACCAATGGTGAAATTTTGCGTATGCGACTGTTTTTACAGAAAAGGTAGCTGCATTCCGACTTTGTTGGGTAGTGTCTAAGTGTGACGCCTGTGTTCATATGGGTTGGGGGGTCGTAAATTTTGTCATCTGTTCCCACGGGCACACAATGACCAACTCTTCCGCAAAGCGGGACGAAACTGGTTTTAACATCTGCGCTAGATGTAACGGTGTACATTGGACCTCGGTTTATTATGATGGTTTCATCTAAAGGACAAACATTGTTGTGTATTTTTTTTTTTTATCTCTTTTTCTTTTTTCTAACTGATTTATTTGGGTGTGGAGGTGGAAGGAACAAAGACTACATACGGTATATATGTGAGTGTGTGTATGCATATATATATATATATACACACACACACTTTTTTTTAACTGAAGGAGAAATAAAGGAATTGCGGAGTCTGAGGTTTGAAAGTGTCAAAATTGGACTAGTCTAAGAAACACTGGTGTGGCAAAGTTTGCAGGGTTGTCAACTGACCCTGTGGGTAGAAATGGTGGATGGATGGGTGGACAGGGTTGGGTTGGGGTGTGCAGGGGGGGTTGAGGGGTGGGATGGGGTGGGGTGGGGTGGGTAGGGTGTCTGTGGAAGGTGATGAAGCGAGAGAGAGGCTGTCAGGGTGGAGGTGAGTATATGACAGTTTGTCTGGACACTGTCAAGGGTATTGGGACCTACCTCTCTCTCTGGCTCTCTGTCTCTGTCGGTCTGTCTGTCTCTGGCTTTCTGTCTGTCTATCTGTACTGTCTGTCAGTCTGTCTCTTTCTCTCTATCTCTTTCTCTCTCTCTCTGTCTGTCTGTCTGTCCCCCCCCCCCCCCCCCCCCCCTCTTTCTCCTCTCTGATTCCCGATGTTCCTTGACATTTCACAGCTTTATATCTAATCGAACGATTGGTTGATTGATTCTCTTGTTTTTTTTAGACAAAGGGCTGGATGAAAACAAGCCACCATTGTGCTTATTCTTTTCCCTCAGTAAACATTTTCATTCATTCATTCATCCGTTCATTCATCCATTCATTCATTTATTAAAATGTTCATTCATTAAATGTTCATTTCATTCTCTCTGTCTCCCCCCTCTCTTTTCCCACTCTCCCTGTCTCTCTCTCTCTCTCTCACTCTCACTTCCCCCCCCCCCTGTGTGTGTGTGTGTGTGTGTGTGTGTGTGTGTGTGTGTGTGTGTGTGTGTGTGTTTGTCTGTGTGTCTGTGTGTGTGTCTGTGTGTGTGTCTGTGTGTGTGTCTGTGTGTAAGTCTGTGTGTCTGTGTCTGTGTACATATTGAATTGATCTCTTTGACTTATGCACAGAACAGGTTGCCAGAAGAGAGATTGGAGCAAGAGTTGCTTAGGAGGCCTGAAAGCTCTCTATACTTGATAAGGCTGAAAGAATAAGAGAGAGAGAGAGAGAGAGAGAGAGAGAGAGAGAGAGAGAAGAGAGAGAGAGGAGAGAGAGAGAAGAGAGCTGGAGAAACACACGATGGCAGACAAATAGGCACAGGGAGAAATAGAGACAGAGAGAGAGACAGAGACAGACAGAGAGACAAGCAGACAGACAGAGGGACAGAGACAGACAGACAGATTCAGCCAACACCCTGAGATTGATACATGAAAGGAAGAAGAAGAAGAAAATAAAACACAAACAAACACCCAAACTGAAGAGACAGACTCACACTCTCCTGGAAAAGTGAAAAGCCACTCCATCCCAGCTGCTTTTCATTTCAAGCCCACAGTACTTTCCTAAGTGTTCCCTCGCCGATTTTCCAACACTTTTATCACCACACACCCGTCGCGAACCCAGTTTACAGTTTTATCCCCCTCCCAGCCTCCCCCCCCCCCCTTCCCCTCTCTTCCAGCCCTTAAACCCCCCCCCTCCCCTCCCCAATAAAAAAAAACCCTTGAGTCTGCTTTTCAACCAAATCTCGCTTCACTTTCGTAACCCCCCCTCCCCTTTCCTAAAAAAAAAAAACTGGTTAGCGTTTCAAATCGTGATTTAGCCATGATCATGGCCTAGGCTAAAAGCTGTGTCGGTTATGGATTATAAACCAAGCATCAATGCCTATATGCCTCAAGCCACCGGCCCACTCCATATATGGACTGGATCGGTGTCTACAGGTAGTTCGCCTGCATAGAAAGCGAAAAGCCCGGGGTCGGAGTGTGGCGGGTGGCTCGAATCCCGTTTGGGCCGCAAACTTTTCCCCCATCCATTAGACTGTGTGCTAGTCTTTCGTATGAGAAGAAAAACCGATGTCCCGTGTGTTACACATAATTTATTTAGCGCACGTAAACGAACCCACGGCAACAAGAGGGTTGTCCCTGGAAAAAAGTTCTGTAGAAAAAAGCCACTCTGAAAAGAGAAACAAATAAGTTTACATACAGGAAAAAGAAAAAAAATGGGTGGCACTGCGCTTGTAGCGACGCGCTCTCTCCCCCGGGGAGAGCAGCCCGAATTTCATGCGAGGAATCTGCTGTGACATAAAGTGTCTAAAGAAATGAAGAGAAAAAAAAAGTTGTTATATTGAGATGTTATGTTAAAACTGTCGTCATCCACAGGCTCTTAGCATGATTATAAAAAACCTGCAGTCCAATTTGAAGGAGAAAAATCGTCTGAAGTTAGAGTATGTTTGCCTGTACGGCGAGGTACTACTTGAAAACAGTCATACACGCAGATTTCTCATCCAGTGTGTGTTTACACTCTCTTGGTGGTTCCCAAGTGGTATGAGTGAGTCAGTGTCCATATTTTTTGGGTGGGGGCTCGATGGTGTTTAAGCTGGGAACGCGCAACACAACAACAATCCTTATCAGGTGGGAAAGTGGGTGGGGGTGAGAGTGATGGGAGGGAAAGGAGTGTCTGTATGTGGTTGAAATCCCGACACAATAAATATTAGCCTAGAATTTCATGACTTCTCTGCCACTACGATAGGTACAATTCTTGATGTTGATTTAAATATGATTTTATTCAAAAAAAAAATGTACCTACACAGCTTGAGGGCTGCTCATCCTCTTGCCCCCCGCCTCCTTTTTTTTTTTTTCTTTCTTCTCCTTTCTTTAGACTTTCTTATTTGTTATGGTTGCTGTTGTACATAGTCTTTTTTTCTTATTTCTCTCTCTCACCACCTTTCTTGTTCTTTAATCTCAAAGTAACATCTTTTAGACATTGCAGGATTGCAAAAGTTCAGTTTTCTTCTTCTTCTTCTTCTTTTTCTTCTTTTCTTCTTCTTCTTCTTCTTCTTCTTCTTCTTTCTTCTTCTTCTTCTTTTTCTTCTTTATCACCACCACCACCACCACCACCACCACCACCACCACCACCACCACCACCACCACCACCACCATCGTCGTCGTCGTCGTCCCTCTTCGTCATCATCATCATCATCATCATCATCATCACATCATCATCATCATCATCATCATCATATCTCTGTTTCTCTTTGTCCGTTTGTCTGTGTCTTCTCTCTCTCTCTCTCTCCTCCTCTCCCTCTCCTTTTCTCTTTTCTCCTCTCTCTCTCTCTCTCCCTCCCCTCTCTCCTCTCTCTCTCTCCTCTCTCTCTCTCTCTCTCCCTCCCTCCCATTTCCCCCTCCCTCCCTCCTTCTCTCTTTGTCTCAACAGATTGGTGGAAAAAAAAGTTGGAATGTTACTAGACATCTTTTTCATCCGATTACATTCTAGCCCCATATGGGCCGTACAGGGGCGTGCTTTAGTGGTGGGAGCGAGAGTGATAGTACACCCATGGAAACGACATAACGTATCGATCTCTTCCGCGCTGCTTCACACTCTCTTACTTACACCGTCTGCCACAAACCTCGGGAGAGAAATTCAACCGTGCTTCATGACCATGGTTTATGAAAACGAGAAAAAGGGAAAGTAAGAGGGAGGGGAGAGAGAGCGAGAGAGAGAGAGGGGGGGGGGGGGGAGGGAAGGAAGGGAGAGAGGGGGGAGAGAGAGAGAGAGAGAGGGAGGGAGAGGGGGAGAGGAGAGAGGGAGGGGAGGGAGAGAGAGAGAGAGAGAGAGAGAGAGAGAGAGAGAGGAGGAGAGAGAGGGAGAGAGAGAGAGAGGTTATTTCCTGAGGGAGGGGGGGCAGGATAACTTAGTGGTTGTTGCTCCTGATCTGACGGCCCAGGATCAAGCTCCCATGGGGTTTGACCGTTTTTGGGGGATTTTACTTTGCAGTTTAACATCAGCACTGACTCCAGTCCTTAAAAAATCCTTTGGATGAGATTATAAATCGACCAAGGCCCCTAATTGTGCGAATCCCGCAGGAAAACAATCATGCGCTCATTCTTACAGCTGTTCTGTGGTTTTTAGAAAAAAGTCGGATTTGTTTTGTGTCCACCAGGATCTGATGACAAATTTTTTAAGGGGGAAAAAATGCACACAGGTGGCATGTTTTAGACACCATCTCGGAAACTAGGAAATGTGGCTTACCATAATGGTGGAGGAAAACTGTCCCCGAGCCTAAGACTCATCAGGCCGGTGCTTTTATCCCGGTTTCTGTTTGTTTTTCGTTTTAGTAAAGCGACTGAGGAGTTTCGTGACCCCCCTCCCCCCTGGATAGGACGCCAGTCTTTATACGCAGGGGTTTAAACCCCCAACACAAGGTTGGTACCCTCTTTTTACACCTGGGTGGGGTGAGAAAATAAGCCGTAAAGTGCCTTTTCCAAGGGGGCAACAACGCCAAAAGCCGAAAGCTGGGATCGAACCCCGCAACCTTTAGATTACGAGTCCAACGCCCCTAACCACTAGACTCAGCGGCGGCTGGAGGAAACAGGTAGCAGGGCAAAATGTCACATTTGTTGGAACCTCAGCTCTAGCCAAGGAACAAAAGATGATTTCCTGAGAGTAACGCAGAGTTACTTTTTTCTAGTCCAAAATGCTTTTTCATCCAGGAGGGAGGGGGGGAGATAGAGGGAGAGAATGGAAGAATGGAGGGATAGACAGTAGAGAATGAGAGAGAGAGGAGAGAGAGAGAGAGAGAGAGGAGAGGAGAGAGAGAGAGGCGAGAGAGAGAGAGAAGAGAGAGAGAGAGAGAGATGTTTTTTTTAATTGCTAACGTAATCTTTAATCTGTTCTTCTTTTTCTCATTTTTACCGTAAAAGCAACATTTTGGAGTCATTCCATCTTTGTAGGAACACAAAACCACTCACGTCAGTACCGTTTTTTCCTTTTTTTTTTTTTTTGAAAAGAGTTTTTTTTTAAAGAAAAAGTTGTTAATATTTCTTTCCATCCGATTAAAGTTCTATATCCATAGCGGCTATAAAAGGTTAGTGCTTTATCGCGAGACTGAGAATTGTATTACACTCATGGAAAACGACATAACTATATCATTGATCTTTTCCGGGTTTGTTTCAAGCTTTTTCACTTACAACCGTCTGGCACCAAAAACACTTGGAAGAAATTTAGCATGCTTCATGAGAGAAAGGGAAGTGAGAGGAAAGCAGAGAGGAGGAGAGAGAAGGAGAGGAGAGAGAAGAGAGAGAGTGGAGAGAGAGGAAGGAGAGGAGAGGAGAGAGGAGGAGGGAAGAGAGAGAGAGAGAGAGAGAGAGAGAGGGAGAGAGAAGTTATTCCTGTGTTATTAGAGAAGGAGAGAAAGACAGAGAAGACAGAGAGAGAGAGGAGAGGGGAGAGAGGATAGAGAGAGAGAGAGAGAGAGAGGAGAGAGGAGAGAGAGAGAGATTGACAGGACAGACCAAGAAGAATAATCCAATCAAAGTCAATTATTTCCTAATGTACAGTCAGTATGCAAAGATGAATTAAACTACCATCAAGAAAAAAAAGAAGTAAAAATCAAGGAAATCATATTAATAAAAAGTTACTATATAATGTGTGTGTGTGTGTGTGTGTGTGTGTGTGTGTGTGTGGTTGTGTGTGTGTGTGTTGTGTGTGTATGTGTGCACGCACTTGAGACAGACAGACAC
>JASPKP010007048.1:0-13331 GCA_030674155.1 Stramonita haemastoma
AGATGATTATTCAATTAAGTTGTTACCAAGTCAGTAAGATGAGAGCCACGATCGCTACCAGTCACCTAATACCTTAGTATCACTATAGATAAGAATGACTGGCTGGCAAGAATGTGTCAAGATAAGAACAATCCACCCTGATTTTTTTCCCGCCTATGTGTCTGTCTCTGTGTCTCTATGCTTTTCTTGTCTTCCTCTGTGTCTGTGTCTGTCTGTCTGTCAGTCTGTCTGATCTTCTCTCTGTCTCTATCTTTGTCTTTCTTTCTGTCTATCTGTATGTCTGTACGTCTGACTGCTTGCCTGCCCGTGTGTCTGTCTGTCTGTCTGTCTGTCTGTCTCTGTGTGTATGTGTGTGTGTGTCTGTCTCTGTCTGTCTGTCTGTCTCTGTCTCTGTCTGTCTGTCTCTCTGTCTCTGTCTCTGTCTCTCTGTCTCTCTGTCTCTCTGCTCTCTCTCCTCTCTCTCTCTCTCTCTCTCTCCTCTCTCTCTCTCTCTCTCTCTCTCTCTCATCGAACACTCATCCCTCAGTAACAGTGCCGGTATACATTCCCAAGGCTCTGTATTAGAACTGCAGGAGTAACGCCATTTTTTTTTTAATGTTTCCTGTCTGCATGTGTATTTGCTTCCCAATAAGAGTGACTTTTTCGACAGAATTTTGTCAGGGGCAACTCTTTTGTTGCCGTGGGTACTTTTACGTAAGCTGAATGCGTGTTGCACACGGGATCTTGGTTTATTTTCTTCGTTTGCAAGTCCGGTAAACACAAAAACTGTTCTTCAAAAACTAATACCAAAGCATCACACTTTCGCATCACTAATAGGCCAAGAAATTCAGTCCAACAGTACTCGTTTGTTATAGTCTTAGTGTGAACTCCTTCTGTCCATGCAATATTAGACGATAGGCAGTTAGAGGGAGTCAGGACGCAGACGACAACTAACTGCCCAAAATAGAAGTGTATGTGATGGTGGTGGTGATGGGGGAGGGGGGAGTGGGGGGAGTGGGGAGTAAAACAAACAAACTGCTGTGTAAGCGGTGAGATGTTTTGCCAAGATACAGATAAAGAAAGAGCGCTGGAGGGCACACAACCTGGATTTAAAGGGTCAGGATGTAAAGGGTAGTGACCTATACCTACCTGTGTTTTTTGGACTGGGTAGGTATCTGCCTACTGTAATCTAAGACAGCGATAAAGGACGTTGCCAGAAACAGGCCATGTTGTTGTTTGCTGTTGTTGTTGTTGTTGCCAGTTTCCCAGCTTAACACCCTGGGGTGTCACCCATAATAAGGTGTAAGAATCAGTTATCTTACCAGAGAGTCACTTTCAGATTTTTGTCCACACTAGATGAGGAATTGGCAGGTATGACCGTTTTTTTCAGGGGTGCCCCCACGGTCGCCAGACTGAGGGATAGATAGATAGATAGATAGATAGATAGATAGATAGATAGATAGATAGATAGATAGATAGATAGATAGATAGATAGATAGATAGATAGATAGATAGGCCGTTTTCAAGTACCTTGCCATACTCCGAATTCAGAAATTATTTTAATCTTATAAAGGAAAGTACAGGTTGGTATAGTAAGAGCTGGTCAGGGCTGTGAACAATTTCAACAGGATATTTCAAAGGACAACAATCTTTTAGATGTCGGCCTGGCACTTGACTAACACCAATAATAATAATAATAATAATAATAATAATAATAATAATAATAATAATAATAATAATAATGATAATGATAATAAAAAATACAAATACAAATAAAAAGAGTACACACACATACATATATATATATAAATGTAATATATATATATATATATATATATATATATATATATATATATATATATATAATAAACAAATCAAACAACCGACAAAGCGTTTGGTCTGATTCGGATCTTAAGGCGAATGAACGTTATTGCAGTTTCTGAAATTGATATAAAGTAACGCCCCTGGTATGGCCTTCGTGGTGGTTGAACTATAAACAAGTGGGCCAGGAGAAGGTTCTATCTGTTTTCTGTATAACATGATATATTGTGATGTTGAAAACTCTGCCAGGATAAATAATGTCTTGTTTAAGCCGCCTGTCTGTCTAGCGTCTGTGTGTTGTTGATAGCGTTATGCATCCTTACCTGAAGTTTTCTTGTCATTTTGACTACCTGTATGATAGATAGATATATAGAGGTAGAGGTAGAGTGTCTAAACAGTGAATTACAAAATAAAACGGTGTGTTTTTAGGTGCGTGTGAGTGTGTGTAAGTGTGAGAATGAGTGTGTGTGTGTGTGTGTGTGTGTGTGTGTGTGTGTGTGTGTGTGTGTGTGTGTGTGTGTGTGTGTGTGTGTGTGTGTGTGTGTGTGTGTAAACACATGCAATGAAAACAACAACAATTATGTTTTGAATCTGAAACATGTCTGAGTGTTTTGAGCACAAGAAAACAACCAAAAAAAGCGTTGCATAAAGTTCTACCGTTTTGCTATCATTGGCTAGTAACCCTATATATGAGGGTTCGTTCACCTTGCGTAACTTTTTGTGCTGAGTATACATGTGTACACCCATCAGCGTTATCTTCTCATGCTCTGAAAGTTGTGTATGTGTTTAAGTATCGTTATCTCTGTTTCCACAACAGGTGATACTAGGATGTAAACCATGCGGCGCCGGTATGCTGCTGTTGTTGTTATTTGTGGTGGTGTTGGTGGTCGTGGTGTATAGCATTCCTCAGCTTAACCACATGGGTGGGTGGGTAGGTAGGTTGGTGGCTGGGTATATGGGTGTGTGAGGGGTCACTTCAATAATTATGTACTATCACTCATCACGCAGAGAAGTTACTGTGAGATTATCCACTGAATGAGGAGTTTTCCATGTATGACTATTTTACAAACTCTTTGGCCTACAGGCAAGCACATTCTGATTTCAGAGGGGTTTTATTCGCTCGGGGACGAGATAGCTCAGTGTCAGAGCGCTCGCTTTCCCCCAGCCAATGTTGCGCAGCATCGATCGAGCGTGGTTACTAATTGGATGGGTGGCCGTTTGCGCGCCTTGGCTTCAGTACAGTTCGCCCAGTTCACCCAGCTGTCAATGGGTACCTGCCCTTATTAGGGTCAGGGAAGGTAAAGCAGCGAGGGAGAGGAGTTGGGCGCTGCCCTCAAAATACTGGCGCCTAGAGAAGCTGAGGTCTCTGACGCCTCGCTCCCCTACGACCACATAGGTTACGGGACACCTTTACCTTTATTTTTTTTAAAAAAAATTGCTCCCTTTATGTGGGATACAGGTAGTTGTTTTGGTAGTAGATTGACGTCATGACGTGGATGAAAACAAATTTTACGTAGCATTTTCAAAGCATGCCCACGTTTGAATGTAGGCCTTGACACTTTGCGTACATCAATAACTGACAGAGCTTTTGTCATGAGCCAGAATCACAGGGCTCACACCCACAGCACTAGAGGAAAAGAGAGCTTGGGGGTCGTGGTTTTGTGTCGTTAAATGGATTCCTTGTCGCTAACTGGATTAAAGTATTCAATTGTGCGAGCCTGGTAAAAAAACAACAATACAATCTGAACATTATTTAAACTGCCTTAGCACATTGCTTTCTACCAACACACACGTGAAAACACAACTTAAGATAATAGCAATAAAAAATATTACATAAGCTCAATCTAGACGGAGCTTAAAACAGCTGCTCCCTTAACTTTCCCTTAAAAATCTGCTGTTGTAAGCAATTTGCACACTTACAAAGACAATGGGAATTGTCAGATTTGCGGCAACTTGTATTACAATTTGCAGGTCTGCGCATTGCCAGCCTGCCGGTTGAAGGTAAAAAAAGTGTTTTTCTTCACAGACAGAAAATGTTCAGATCAAGCGAAAAGTTCTTCTGTCCGTTGCGTTTGTTCACTTGACGACAATAACCAGTTAATGACAACAGTAGTGGGTGGTTGGGTCACAGGTAGAAGATGAGGTAAAAACCGAGGTGTAAAATCAGGGAGGAGGAGGAGGAGGAAGAGGAGAAGGAAGGAGAGCCTGTTATTTTATCGTTACCTCCCCTGTTTGGTTTTCTATCATCCTCCTCTGCCTGCGCCATCTTTTGTTATTCCAGACGGCATTTGTCCCTTCAGGTCTGCTGAATCTTGGGTGCTGGGTTTTCTTTTTGATTCATGCTTGTTTGGGTTTTTTGGGGGGGAGTTTCGCTCTTCGGCTACAGCTCCAAGGTTTAGCACTGGTGAGATATTTGCGCTTACAATCTTTTTTACCAATCCTTAGGGTGGTTGCATTTGGACTTCAGGGATGGTGCTGTTTGTTTGTGCTAAGAAAAGAAAAGAAAAAGGAGGTGGAAATTTCAGGGAAGAAACAAGAGAAAGGAATCAAGGAAAGATGGTAGTTCAGAATAATGAGAGGAGGAAGAGAAGGAGGAGGAAGAAAGAGAAGAGGAAAGAAAACTTGAAAACTTGAAAACTTGAAAACTTTCTTTATTCAAAGAGGGTAATAGAATAAGCAAAGATTGCTTTTTTACATCCAGCCCTCGGAAAAGACTCCCCCCCACCTCCCCCCCCACACACCCAAAACAAAAGATAAAAGAAAAGAAGAGAGAAGGGATTATAGAATGAGGATGATGGGGAGGAGGAGGAGGAAGAGAGAGAGAGAGAGAAAGAGAGGGGGGGGGGGATACAGAGAGAGAGAGAGTAGACAGAGAGACAGAGACAGACAGACAGCCAGAAACATAGACAGAGACAGATATAGAGGGTAGAAAAACAGAACGTAGCTGATGAAACATACAGGAGAAGGTGCTTTGCACTTGAAAACAGAAATCTGTAGAAAGAGAGGCATGGTGCCAGACTTTGGTGCTAGCTGTTTATATGTCCGGGATCACACTAATAACTCCTTTCTGCCTATGACAGTAGGCCTAGTGCTCAAAGTGCAAGACACCAAACAGGAGAGTGGTGAGGGGTGGGGGTAGCGAGAGGGGAGGGAATTTCAGAGGACATGTTAGTCACGCCCAAATGCCGAGAAATCATTTAAATGGTGAAATATACAAACAGCACTTTGCTTGTTTTTTTTATTTTTATATTTTAGATCCTGGGTATACCTGACTTTTAACAAATACTTGAAGATTCCCTGATCTCTATACAATAAACAACTACCTGTATTTATCCCCACACCTGCAACTACTACCACCACCACTACTACTACTGCTGCTGCTGCTGCTGCTTGTGCTGCTGCTGGTACTACTACTACTACTACTACTACTACTACTACTACTACTACTACTACTACTACTACTACTACTACTACTACTACTACTACTACTACTATTGCTGCTGCTGCTGCTGCTGCTCCCACTTGTACTACTACTACTACTGCTGCTGCTACTACTACTACTGCCTGCTGCTGCTGCTGCTGAAACTACAGCGGATACTACTGTTACCACATTATCCCGAAAAAGAGAGGCGCCCTCTTGTTTTCGCTGTCTGTGGAATCTGTTTTTTTTTTAATTTTCTTAAAAAATGATGTGATTAAAATTCTTTTGAAACCGAACTGTTATGGAATCAGAATGAGTGCTTCAATATTCTTGTTCATAGAAATGTCCCCGTTTCATTCGTTTTTTTCATTAATTCTTGTATATCGAGGATAATGGATTCAGTACTGATATGCTTTTTCACATCCAGTCCCAGGGTGTATGCAGTTTTGTAAATATCCTCTGTTCCCATGACTCCTTGTGTGTGTAGTCAGCTAGGCTCTTTCACTCCAGAAACCCCTAGGTTGGGGAAGTCCCGCGGGGCCACATTTCAAACAGATTCCCAGTAGGGAGTACAGGATACAAACAGGCTGCCACTCACACAGGGCACTTTCAAAAGCTGAAAGCTGAAAGCTGAGATGAACACAAAAGCGCGTTGGATGTGGACGCGTACAGAGAGAGAGAGAGAGAGAGAGAGAGAGAGAGAGAGAGAGAGAGAGAGAGAGACAGAGAGACAGAGAGAGACAGAGAGAGACAGAGAGAGACAGAGAGGAGACAGAGAGACAGAGAAGGACAGAACTCGGAACTCGGAACTTGTTTAATGTACATCGGCCTCTGGGCCACAATACACATGTGGGAAAAAGAAAAAGAAAAAAATATATATATATACACTGATAATTTTCATCACACAAGACTAATGATGTTTTCATACGTACTCAAAAGTTAAGACATACATCAAAACAAACACATCTTACTCATTCACCTCTGTCCAGCTGTAACAAAACAATAAAACATGCAACAAACAGCAATGACTGACATTGTTAATATCAAAACTTCACATACAAAACAATTTGAGGCAGACCATCAGTATTCAATGAGCATGACTTTAAAATACACATCCTCCATTGACTGAATCAAAACACGTTTGCCTACGTTTATCGCTGGCGATCAGTTTTACAATTTTCACTACTTCAGAAGGATACCTATTGTTATCTTCATATGATTTACAGTATACAAAACAAATTTCCCACATACCTCCTGCTCAAATACCGTTATTGTACGGTCAATCTATTTAAATACAATGTCAGTCGGCTTCCACTGCGCCTCTATTTGTAAGTTTATTTTTCTCGTTTTTGAGGACAATAAACAAAATTAGAGCAACTTGGTCGACGAAGAGAGGAGAACTGAAAATTCAGATGTTATATAATTACCGCTATTAATTTTTCTTTGATTTCATTCAAAAAAAAATATCCAAACCAGTAACGAACAACAACGATACAACAAGGGAGGAAAAGAAAAAAAAAGCGCAAACAGATTAGATAAAAGGAAAAGAAAACAAAATATAAACTGAAAACCCATTTTTACTCAGTTTACAGCTTTTAGTCACATTGAGAGAGAGAGAGACTGAGAGACAGAGAGAGACAGAGACAGAGAGACAGAGAGAGACAGAGAGAGACAGAGAGAGAGACAGAGAGAGACAGAGAGACAGAGACAGAATATGAGAGTCACAGAGAGAGACAGAGACAGAGAGACACAGAGACAGAGAGAGAGACAGAGACACAGAGACAGACAGACAGACAGACAGACTCAACACGAGATAGTCGCTGGTTTTACCCCTGCTGCAAAGAGCAGGGTTACCTGCCTGGCTGAACAGCCTCAAAGCCACTGCTGTGTGAGTAGAGGCCTCAGCTTCACAATGGACAATCTCTGTGATGACAGAGACCCTCACCCCCCCTTCCCCCATGCCAAAGCATCCATTCATCCTCCCCTGCTATGCTGAATGACTGACTGACTCCATTGTCAAAGCACACTCTCTCCAATCAAACACCTCTGCCTTAGGTGATAAATTATATCCTTGATGTGTCACGAACATCTCAATATAAGTAAACTGAGCTATGTCAAAGGGCACATTTGCTTTAGTGTCAACTCATTGTCAAAACTTGAAATTAAAAGATTTTTTTAAAAATTCATATTATATCTTCATGTTCTTTTAGACGATTTTATTGTCTAAAAGTGAAAGTTTTAATTCTGGAAAATTATACAGCTAGGATATCAGGTTTTTTATGGGCAAGTATGTTTAAATTTCACTCATGTTTTTTTTTTACATCCAGTCCCCCTGTGCATGCGGTTTTGTAAATTTTGTCAATCATTCCAACTGTACCGGCACACAATGGCCTACATTCTCTCTCTCTCTCTCTCTCTCTCTCTCTCTCTCTCTCTCTCTCTCTCTCTCTCTCTCTCTCTCTCTCCTCTCTCTCTCTCTCGCAGTCCTCCACCCCTGTCCCCTCCTCTCAGCCCAGTCAACATGGGGATTCCCCTTTCCTCACTGACAGAGGGCGTGTGACGTCAGAGGAGCGCACCACGCCTGGCAGCCGACAGACGACCACGAGCGGCAGGCCCCCTTCTCCTCCCTCCTCTCCCTTTGGGGCACGTGCAACACGGGACCAGCGCAGGAGTGACGACATCGGAGGCAGTGCAGGCGGGCGTTACCATGGCAACCACGGGGCGACTCCGCGGGATGAACGTCACAGCTCAGCAGTTGGCGGGGGTTCCCCTCGCTATGACGTGGCGGGGTCTTCCGGCAGTGACAACCGTGCTGCACGTGACGGGCCGCTGTCCTACCAGCAGAGGGGTATGCGGGATTTCCTGCGTAACCCGCCGGGCAAGTCGTCTGCTCGTGGCAAAGTGGCCAGTGACAACAAGAACTGTCGCAGGAGTCAGCGTCCTAGCAGCTTAAGAAAGAGCTAGGACAGGCCCGGCCATCCAAGTCAACTGTCATTTTTAAACTATAATGTCGAAAATTTGTACAGTAAATTAAAAGATGTATCCTTTATAAACTATGTCAATAAGTTTGATTTTGTTTGCCTCACAGAAACTTTTCTTGATTCTAGTTTTGACTACAGTGGTGTTTTTCTTGATTATATTAAGTTTCATGTACCTGCACAAAAACTTTCACATCATGGAAGGAATTCTGGGGGAGTGCTTTTATTAGTAAGAAAGTCTTTAGAAAATTATGTAGCAGAGATTAAAATAGAGTGTGACAACACTATTGCTATTAGAGTAAACAAATGTCTTTTCAATTTAGATAAAGATGTTATTTTGATATCATGCTATATTGTGCCAGAAGGTGGCCCTATTTACAATGAAAAACTAATTAAAGATGGTGTTATATTATTAGAGGAAACCTTATTACAGTATTTTCAAAAAGACGATTTTCATTTCATGATAATTGGAGATTTAAATGCCAGGACAGGTCAAGAACAAGCCGACCTTGAGGTGATGTCAAATTATTTGATTGATGTTGAGTTTGATGGTATGAATGATGAACCTTGTGTGCGTGCCTCTAAGGATGACACAATTAATAATTTTGGTAGATCCTTGTTAGATTTATGTTTTATGTTTGACATGGGGATTCTGAATGGCTGTTGTGAAGGGGATAGGGAGGGGAGTATACCTTTGTGTCTCCTAATGGATGCAGTGTTATTGATTATTTTCTTGTTCCTAGTCAAATATTAACATGTTTTGATTTGTGTATTGGGGATTGTGTTCATTCATGGCACCTCCCTGTTGAAATAACATGGAAAGTAGATAATGAATGTATTGATAGTGAAAGTAGAGAACAAGAGAGTATGGAAAAAATCATATGGTCAGAAGATTTTGTTGATGTATATAAACATGAGCTTGATAGTGCAGAGTTTCAAGAAAGCATACAAACAGCTTCCCAACTATTGAACACAGATATGAATGACAGCTTAGAGCAGTTTGTTAAGGCGTTATGTGGGGCTGCTGCATGCATGGTTAGAATAGTTAGAAAAGGTAGAAAAAAATGTAATGACTGGTTTGATGCTGAATGTGAACAAAAGAAACAAGAAGTTAAAAGATTATTAAAAAGATTCCAACGTTGTAAAACAAAGGAGGATAAATCAGAAAAAAGACAAATGTATACGACTGCACGAAAAGAATACATTAATTTAAGAAAAACAAAAGAAAGAGATTTTGACGAAAAGAGATTAGAGAAACTTAAAGATTCTTCAAAGGACTCCAAAACATTCTGGTCTGTCATCAGATCTGTTAACCGTAAATCATTAGTGTATAACGATATAACTATTCAACAATGGTATGATCATTTTTTGAAGGTTTTTAATGACTCTAATTGTACAGAAACACAAGAGAATGTAGATGTGTCAGAAGAAGATGAAATGTTTGAACCATTGTTTAATAATCCTATAACTCAAAATGAAATTATTGATGCCATTAAACATTTAAAAATAGGAAAAAGTGCTGGTCCTGATAAAATAATTGGAGAAATGCTTAAATACGCAAACTCCACTGTAATTACTTTTCTCGTTCAGTTATTTAACCACCTGTTTGAAAGTGGTGCTTTCCCTTTAGAATGGGCCAAGTCAGTAATAATTCCGATTTTTAAAAAGGAGATATTAATAACGCCGATAACTATCGTGGAGTAGCTCTCACTAGTATCTTAAGCAAACTTTATACCTACGTTTTGAATAAGAGATTAACCCAATGGGCAGATAATGAAGAAAAATTAATTGAAGAGCAAGCGGGCTTTAGGGCAAAGTACAGCACTGTAGATCATATATTTACTCTTTATTCTCTTGTTCAAAAACATTTGCTTTCCAATAAAAAATTATACGTAGCTTTTGTGGACTTTAGAAAGGCCTTTGATTCGGTAAATAGAAATATATTGTGGCATGTACTAAGAAAAAACGGTGTGAATGGTAAATTATATACGGCCCTTAGAGCTATTTATAGGTCAGTTTTAGCGTGCGTGCGTGCAAAGAATGAATATTCTGATTTCTTTGAATGCCCCAAGGGAGTGAAGCAGGGTTGTATTTTAAGCCCACAAATGTTTTCGTTTTTTATAAATGAACTAGCTATTGAGTTATCAAAAAAAGGAAAACACGGCATTCAAATAATTCCGGGAGCAATCGAAGTGTTTTTATTACTTTTTGCCGATGACATTATCCTTTTGTCTGAGACTGTTATCGGTTTACAGCACCAGTTAAATATCTTAAAAGAAGAGGCAGATCGTTTTGATTTAACAGTGAATATGGACAAAACAAATATATTGTTTTTAGAATGGGTGGACATTTAGCAGTAAGTGAAAAATGGTTTTACGGTAATGTTGAAGTCAAAATAGTAAATACGTATAAATATTTAGGGATGATGTTTTCAACAAGGCTTAGTCTAAATTATGCATGGCAAGAATCTTGTAGGAAGGGTAAAAAAGGTGTTATAGAAATCCTAAAAACATTACGGAAGCTGAATTCGATAGACTGTTCCCTATTTTGGAAATTATTTGACACACAGATAGAACCGTTGCTTACATACGCCTCAGAAATATGGGGACTATATGTAAATACCCAAATGGAAAAAGTGCACACATTTGCCATGAAACGTTTTTTAAATGTGCCAATACATGCATCTAACACTGTACTTTATGGAGAGACAGGAAGATATCCTTTGTATATAAGAACCTTTGTGAAATGTATTAAATATTGGTTAAAATTGTTGAAACTTCCACAAACACGTTTATGCAGACAGTCATATGAAATGTTGATTATTCAAATGGAACGGGGTAAAGAGAACTGGGCATATCAAGTTAAAAGAGTTTTGTTGGAACATGGCTTTGGGATTGTGTGGATGTCTCAGGAAGTAGGAAATGAGCGTCAGTTTCTTTCGGAATTTAAAGACAGGCTTATTTGCTCTTTTAAACAAAACTGGCACTCAGACATGGAAAGTAAAAGTAAATACAGCTGGTTCTTTTCCTTTAAATCTGTGTTTCAGACAGAAAAATATATAAAAGTAATAACTGATAAATGGCATAGGCTTAATTTTGCTCGTTTCAGATTAAGAACACTGGGTTTCAATGCTAATAAAAGATGGTTTCAGACTGAGACATCCATACAGTTACCATGTCCATTATGTGGCCATAATATTGATGATGAAATTCATTTTTTGTTTCAATGTAAGGCATATGAAACTCTACGTAATAAACATAATTTTCTAAGTCTACAATCAACAGAAGTTCAAGATATTGTTTCTATTTTGTCGTCTGAAAATGAACATGTAATTAAAGCTGTAGCTAAGTTTATTGCAGAGGCACAAAAATTAAGACAAAGCCACGTCAGCAACAATTGATTTAATATGCAATGGTATGGCCACTTTAAAAAGTAATGTATTTTCAACTAAGGCAACTTCAGAAAGGTTTATATAACGAGTGATTTGAATGGATGGTCGAATCGAAAATTGTTTTTGCATTTCAGTTTGGTTTTTCCGTTCTTTTCTTTGTATTTACCAGGTGATTGGTAACTGTATAGACGCCTATGTTAATGTTAGTTGATTATAAATGAATGGATTTTTTTCTTTTGGAAACTTAATTGTACTGATTACATATCTCACGTTTTGTTTACCGTTTCACAAAAAAGTATTTGTGTTACCTCCCTTGTCAAAAGGCCCAGTTGGGCAATGACAATAAACTGTTAAAGCGTTAAAGCGTTAAAGCGTTAAAGCGTCTCTCTCTCTCTCTCTCTCTCTCTCTCTCTCCATATATATGTATGTGTGTGCATGTATGTATATATGTACGTATGTATGTGTATAACTTTTTTTTTTTTTTTTAATCTAACTCAATGGCTGTATACCTTACATGATTTGCAATATGAAAAACTGGTTATAGAAAAAAAAGGCCCAAGGTCATCTGAAGTTATCATCGGAACTTTTATAAACAACAAATGTTTAGTATATAAACTTACACAATATTTCCATAACAATGTCATTTTTTTCCTCAACGAGAATTTTGGTAAAAAGTACTTTTAGCTTTCCTTTGCGTGACTTTTTGTCAAGAGTATACATTCAAGCATCAACATTATCTTCTCACGTTCTGAATGTTGTTCATGTGTGTAAGTATCGTTATCTCTGCCTCTGCAACAGGTGATACTACAGGGATGTATACCATGCCGCACAGCTATCATTGCCTCGCTGGCTGGATGGGGTGGGGTGGGGTAGGGTGGGGTGAGGCGGTGAAAAAGGGTGAAACAACTGAGGTAAAGTCTTTGAGAGACAGGAGAGGGGTGTGGGGGGGGGGGGGGGAGTAGGGAGGGGGTCTTGTTTTATTTGGGTTACCTGCCCTGTTTGTTGTTTTTTTTCCCCCTCTCTCCCTCATTTCAGCCTGCCACCTTCTGTTATTCCAGACGTGAGCTGTTTTCCTTCTTTGCTGATTATCTGGTGGTGGTGGTGGTGGTGGTGGTGGTGGTGTGTGTGTGTGCGTGCGTGCGTGCGTGCGTGCGTGCGTGTGTGTGGTGTGTGTGTGTGTGATTGTGTGCGCTTGCGTTCAAGCGATCGTGCATTCGTGCCTACGTGCGTGCGCGCGCGCGCGCGCGCGTGTGTGTGTGTGTGTGTGTGAAAATGTTGAGCCAGAATCTGGAGGAAGTAAGAGGGCGGGGATCAAGGAGGGATAGAAGTTTAGAACAATATAAGGAGAAGAAGGAGAAGGAGAAGGAGAAAGAAAAGAATGAATGAATGAATGAATGGAGAGAGAGAGAGAGAGAGAGAGAGAGAGAGAGAGAGAGAGAGAGAGAGAGAGAGAGAGAAGACGGAGACGGAGACGGAGTTTTCTTTTTAAATTAGACTGACAATCAGAAGACAGATTAACAGATATATGGAGAGATAAAAAATACAGATTCCAGTACTAACATAGAAAATCACAAAGAAAACTGACGTAAGAAAAGGACAAAAACTTGGACAGCTAATGAGATAAAGCACAAACCCATAGACTGACAGTCAGGGTAATAGTCACATAGTAAGACCTAATCCACACAGAAAGTTCCGAACGTGTCAGCTCTTACCATACAAATCTGTACTGTTCTTTAGAGTA
>JASPKP010007049.1:0-7500 GCA_030674155.1 Stramonita haemastoma
AAGTCGTGGCGTCGTTTTCCCACATGTATTGGTGTAAAATCTGCCATCAATCTTCCAGTGGAATATCAATACACAGATCTGCCACCAACATCAATGAAAATACTTTTACACAGTTCCCATTGCAATCACAGGACCAAGTTTGTCATTCATTTCACATGTGATGGGATCTAGTGTGATTTTTCTAAAAAGAAAAACATAAAAACAAAACTAAAACAGAAGAAAAGAAAACTGCTCCCCACATACTTTCCACACCACCATTGAACATGCCATCTTTTTCTTTAACTTATATCTCATCTCATTATCTATTTAAAAAAAAAACAAAAAAAAAAACACAGGCACATGCTATCCACAACTTAACTTAAAATCATATACTTCCGATCTTTTTTCTAACATGTGTTGGTGTAAAATCTGCCATCAATATTCCAGCGGAACATCAATACACACATCTGCCACCAACATCAACCATTTTACACAATTCAAGTTTATCATTCATTTCACAGTTGATGCAATTCAAAAACAATAAACCCCTTCTCCCCACACACTTCCCCCATCATAATGTCAACTTTTACATTTTTTTTCAGTTTATATTTGATATCGTTTATAAAAAAAAAAATGCAGACATACTTTGCGCTGCTATATTTAAGATCATAATATGAAGATGTGTTGGTGTAAAATCTGCTTCTATCTTCTCGCAGAAGATCAGTAAACAGATCTGCCACCAACATTTAAGTCCAACACACACACACACACACACATCTCTCTCTCTCTCTCTCTTTTACTCAGAATTCAAGGCATATATTTCCCTTAGAATGAAGTTCATTGATGAAATGTGAGAGAACCAGTGAAAATGTGTGTGTGTGTGTGTGTGTGTGTGTGTGTGTGTGTGTGTGTGTGTGTGTGTGTGTGTGTGTGTGTGTGTGTGTGCGAGTGTGCATGTGTGTGTGTGTGTGTGTGAGTGTGTGTGTATGTGTGTGCGAGTGTGCGTGTGTGTGTGAGTGTGTGTATATGTGTGTGTTTGTGTGTGCATGTGTGTGTGTGTGTGTGTGTGAGTGTGTGTGTATGTGTGTGTTTGTGTGCGTGCGTGTGTATGTGTCTGTGTGCATGTGTGTGTGTGTGTGTGAGTGTATGTTTGTGTGTGTATGTGTGTGAGAGTGTGTTTGCGTGTCTGTATGTGTCTGTGTCTGTGGGTGTGTGTGTGTGTGTGTGAGTGTGTGTGTGTGTGTGAGCGTATGTTTGTGTGTGTATGTGTGTGTGAGAGTGTGTTTGTGTGTCTGTGGGTGTGTGTGTCTGTGTGTGTGTCTGCGTGTGTGTCTGTGTGTAAGTGTGTGTAAAACATTATCTGATTGATAAAAATGTTATGCCTATTCTTTTGAAACATCTAGGATGTTTTACGTAATTTTTTTTTCATATTTTATTTTACTTAAATTTTATTGGTAGTATGTCTCCCCCCCCCCCCCCCCCCCCCCCCCCCCCCCCTCCAATAAGTATGTTAGTTAAAAAAAAAAAATTCCCCTTTCATCCAAATGTATGATTTATATCACATGTATAACTTTTGACAGATAGTGATGGATTGATGTTTTCAGTTGTTTATTTCATTTTGTTCTCTTGTTTGCTCTTTATCTACTAACGCTTTTCTTCTCTTCCATAATCAAAATCTTTTATTGTGACTTCTGATTTTTGTCTTCTGAAAGAGTGCATTTTATTACCTTATCATATATAGTGTCCTTATTCTTGTGTGTTGTTTGGTACTGCGTAAAGTTTTATTGTTTAGTATATTTTCAACCGGATGTATCCCTGAAAAGGGTGGGGACTGGATGTAAAAAAGCACACGAGTGCTTATCTATTATCCTCGAATAAAAGACTTTGCCTTGCCTTGCCTTGCCTTGCCTCTCTCTCTCTCTCTCTCTCTCTGGCCTTGCCTCTCTCTCTCTCTCTCTCTCTCTCTCTCTCTCTCTCTCTCTCACACACACACACACACACACACACACACACACACACACACACCACACCACACCACACCACACCACACCACACCCACACAACACAACACCACACCACACCACACACACACACACAAACACACACACACAAACACACACACACACACACACAAAACACACACACACACACACACACACACACACACACACACACATTTGATTCATCTTTTATCTTTAAAGGGCTCAGAATTAACTTTTTGTTGGATTCCATCTCACAGTGGTTTTTACTACAATGAAAAAGTTGACATCCTAGCGAAAAAAGGAGCAAAGGGTTCATCAGAGGTGACACAATTAGTACTCCCCTTTTCACTACAAGAGTGTTATCATATCATAATAAAATCACAACGAAATTTATTTCATTGTGAGGAAAGAAGGCTTGGCTGCCTAGATGCACACAAAGAACTACGGAAATTTGAGTCTTTTGTTGAAACACGAGAGCGTGATATATATTGTTCAAAGCAGATTGTTTCCTTAGCTTGTAGAGGAAATTGAATAGCTTCAAGACAAAGTATGCTGGAAATGCATTTTGCATATGCGGTAATAATATAACAGTAGATCATATATTAACATGCTGCAGTTTAAAAGGGCACATTCCCGTTTTGATGGCATCTTCTTCATCAGCTATATTTAAAAGTCTGCCACTTATGTATGACTTTTTTAAATCGCTGATGCTTAGTCAAGTTGGTTTGTTATTGTGATTGCTTTGGACTTTAAAGACACTCTAAACCAGTTTTTTTTCTTTCTTGTTTGTTTGTTTGTACTTTTGGGGGTTTCAATAGGTCTGTTCACAGGATTTTTTGTTATACCTATTGTTTAATTTGGTTGTTCCTTGGGGAAGGGAGAGGGGGGTGATTATGTTCATAACTGGCTTCTTGCTGCTGTGGTTGGGAATTCTTGTTCTTGTTTTGGGGGGTTGGGTGGTCTTTTGTTTATGTTTGGGTTTTTTTTCTTCTTTTTTGTGTTGTTGTTGGGGGTGGGGGGTGGGTAGCTTTTTTTTTTTTTTTTTAGAAATAATTATTTGTTGTTATTGTTGGTGTTTCTTTTTTTTAGGGGGGGGGGGGGGAGGGGTGAGTCTACTTACGACTTTTTTTCTCAGGTGAAATACCTCAAATTTTTTCGTTGGATTTACTGTTTTTGTTAGAAATTGTTGGAACTGCATTTTCTTTTTTGCTCATTGTAGTTTAGTAGGTAAGTAATGTTAAGGGTTTTTTTTTATCAATCCACATGTAGGCCCTATTGATCCCCTGAAATTCCATCTTCCATACATTACCAACTACACCCTCCTCCCCTGACATTCACACACCCTTTCCCCTCTGTCTTTCTCTGTCTCTGTCTCTCTCCCTCATTTCTGTCTAATATCACAATTTGTGAAAAGACGTTAAAAGAAATTGAATAACACACACACCAAAACAACTTGGGCCAGACATACCATTTACTGCTACATTTTTTCTTCTCAATTTATCCACTGCTGTCCTTAAAATCACAGTGTGTTAATCTTTCAGATAATTTCTTCAGTATGTGTAACATATTTATGTTGGTGTAAAATCTGTATGTATCTTCCTGCAGAAAATCAGTACACAGATTTGCCCCCAGCATAATTTTTTTTCGTGTAATACTGCATACACACAGGGACTGGATGTAAAAAAACACACATCAATGCTTATTCCATTATCTCAATATAAATAAATGAATGAAAAATACACAAAATATCGGTGGCAATAATAAAACCAGGTACATTTCTGTTTTTACATTTTTCAAGATTTGATTTAAAAAAAAAAATAAATAAAAAAAAAGACCCCTTCACCCCACACACTTGTCACACCATTATAAAACAAGCTATTTTTTTGCCTATTTACATTTTACTTCATTATCCAAAAAGAAAAACAAACCCAAACAAAACAAAGAAGGCACACTTATATCCACTACTATACTTAATATCATGTAGAGCTACTTAGTCATCCTCATACATATTTCATGTGTTGGTGTAAAATCTGCCATCAATCTTCCAGCGGAAGATCAATACACAGATCTGCCACCAATATCAATGAAAATGCTTTTACATAATTCCCATTGGAATCACAGGACCAAGTTTATCATTCATTTTACATGTGACATGATTTACTGTGATAAAAAAAACAACAGAAAACAAAACTAAAACAAAAGAAAAGAAAAATGCTCCACACATACTTTCCACACCAGTATTGAACATGCCATGTTTTTCTTCAACTTACATTTGATCTCATTATTTTAAAAAAATAAAACAAAAGCAACAACAAAAAAGAAAAGAAAAACACAGGCATACGCTATCCACAACTTAACTGAAAATCACATATCATCAATCTTCTTTCCCCCCACATGTGCTGGTGTAAAATCTGCCATCAATCTTCCAGCAGAAGATCAATACACAGATCTGCCACCAACATCCATGAAAATGCCTTTACACAATTCCCATTGCAATCACAGGACCAAGTTTGTCATTCATTTCACATGTGATGTGATTTAGTGTGATTTTTCAAAAAAGAAAAAAACATAAAAAACTAAAACAAAAGAAAAGAAAACTGCTCTCCACATACACACCAGTGTTGAACATGCCATGTTTTTCTTTCATTTACATTTGATCTCATTATCTAAAAAATAAAAAAAATGAAAAAGACAAAAGAAAAGAAAAGCAAAACACAGGCATGTGCTATCCACAACTTAACTTAAAATTATATACCATCAATCTTTTCCCCACATGTGTTGGTGTAAAATCTGCCATCAATCTTCCAGCGGAAGATCAATACACAGATCTGCTACCAACCCTCAATCCATTGACAAAACCGCATACACGTGGGGACGGGATGTAAAAAAGCACACCGGTGCTTAGTCCATTATCCTCGATATAAAATAATAAAGAATAAGAAGAATATGTGTTGGTGTAAAATCTGCCATCAATCTTCCCAAAGATTAATACACATATTTGCCACCATCATCATTTATGATGATATCCACCACTGGAAATTCATTTCATTACTCTCACCAACTGTAGTGATTTCACACATATTCATAGAAGTCAAAGAACCGGCTTTGTTTCTGTTTTCGTATTTGATTTTTTTTTTTTAATCTCCCCAAACACTTGTATACAATTCTACAAACTGATACTTTTGCAATATTGAAGGCCATCTTAAGACCTGAAATTGTTCTAGCTGATGTCTTAAGATTCAACCACAAAAAGGCAGAATGATAGTATACCTTGCATTATCTCTCATTGAAAAATCATAGGCCACTGCAGTCTGCTATTGCCTGCTGAATAAACTTATAGTGGATTGGTGGTCTAGAGTTAACACGCCTGTCTAGAAAGCAAAAAGTCCGGGTCGAAGTGTGCGGTGGTTTGAATCCCGTTTGGGCCTAAAACTTTTCCCCCATCCATTAGACCATAAGTGGTGGTCTAGGCACTTGTCTTTTGGATGAGATGATAAACCGAGGTCCTGTGTTTTAAACATTATTATCTAGCGCACATAAAAGAACCCACAGCAACAAGGGGGTTGACCCTGGCAAAATTTTGAGGAAAAAAGCCACTCTGATAGGGAAAACAAATACAATTGCAGACAGGAAAAAGAAAAAAATGGGTAGGCACTGCACTTGTAGTGACGCACTCTCCCAGGGGAGAGCAACCCAAATTTTATGCAGAGAAATCTGCTGTGACATAAAGTGGTTTTAAAATAGTGTCTGCCCATTCTTGTATTTAACCACAGGACCAGATCCTTTTTAGCAGGCATTTCATCAACATCAAAAAAGCTTTTGGGAAAAAATCAAAAGATAAAACCAGTGGTAAACAAATGTCCATTCAAAGCCCATGTCAATATACAAAAACTTTAAATTTACCAAAAGTATGCAACTGTTGTGCTAGCTTCACAACAGCAAATACTGGTGATGAAATACCAGTGATATCTCATTCCATCCATTTGCCTGTAGCATAATTATTCCCTCACCCCCCCCCCCCCCCCCCCCCACACACACAGAGGCACACACACACATCTTTCCTATACTACATCCTCACTACCTTCATCTCCCCCCTCTCTCTCTCCATATACACACACGCATGCATGCACGAACGCACACAGATACACACACACCATCATATTCTCTCTCTCTCTCTCTCTCTCTCTCTCTCTCACACACACACAGATACACACACACACACACACACACGGAGACATACACACCATCTCTCTCTCTCTTTCTCTCTCTCTCTCACACACACACACACACACACACACACACACACACACACACACACACACTCACTGTTCTTCCCGAAGCCCCTTCCCCCTTAATAAAAAAAAAAATCGCGAAAAAAAACAAACTATCCTACCCCTACCTATACTATCCTACCCCTGTCTATACTATCCTACCCCTACCTATACTATCCTACCCCTACCTATACTATCCTAACCCTACCTATACTATCCAGCTCTCCTACCCCTCCCTAGCACCTCTTTTCCTAAAATTTTACCACCGCCCGCCCCCCCCCCCGACCTCTAGAAGAAAATTTGCTATGTGTTTATGCATCTCCTTTTTTTTTTTTTTTTTTTTTTTACTATTTTTGGTTGAAAAAAATCATTCCATGATGATACAAAATTTCTTCTCATTTGCTTATGGTATGCATACTGTGTTGGATTAAATAAAAACATTTTTAAAAACAGAATTTTTCATCGTGTCAGCACGCACCAAACTATCTACTTGCTGCCTGTGTCCACATGAGGGGGCCAGGATTAGTATAAACAGTGTGAGGATTAGTATAAACAAGTTAGCAATAACAAAAAAAGGGTTTGGGTTGGTGGGCTGGTCTGTCTGTTGGAAAGCATGTGGACACAGTAGCACATAGAAGAGACGGTACGTAGCTGTAGACACAGTTACCAGTTAATTAATATGATTCAATTAATTAAATTAATTAAAATTTAATTTATCGGACTGTCCTGTTTGGATTTTAAATTTGGATTTCTTTTATATGTCCAATTTTCTTCCAGCTTTGCTATCAGCAAAGCAACTTATAACCAAAGGCTTTTGAAGAAAAAAAAAGAAAAGAAATAAACCCCAAATAACCCATCCGAGGTTTTCTTTTTTGAATTTAAGGTCAAAATCAACCATATGAATTCTCTTTGAAAAAATGAAGGCCAAAACTCAATGCAAGATTTTTTGTTGTTGTTGAAAAATAGGTCCAAATTCGAACAGGGGAGAAAAAAAATCTATCACTATCAGCGGCCCTCTTCTCCCTACCCTCACTAATCTAAAGGTGTGTTCTGCCCCTTCCTCTCCTCACTGCCAACCCCCTCCCACACACACACACACACACGCACACACGCACGCACACACACATTGACACGCACACACACACACACACACACACGCACACGCACACACACGCACGCACACACAGAGAGTTGTCTTTTCCCCTTTCTTCTAGTATTTTACGTGTAAAGATGTAAAATTTAAGATGACCTTGCCCCTACTACTACCA
>JASPKP010007050.1:0-13330 GCA_030674155.1 Stramonita haemastoma
AAAACCCGGTTTTTTGCCAGGATTTACACATAGAAAAATTTCCATCGGGCGTGCATCACAAAATTCTCCCCATATGTAAAAGCTCTATCAGCTAGAAGGGGAAACCCTGCGGAAGCTGAAGTATTTTTATATGCTGGATGTACTTTAGGGGGAGGAAAAGGCCAGCGAGATTTGTGCCTGACCTGATTTTGGGATGGAGTGCGAAATCTGGGGAGTTTGGGTTTTAAAGAGACCCCGAATGAAAGGGGGGGTAACAGTATTCCATGAATAAGTCACCAACAGATTTTTTTGACAAAAAACGATGGCAGGAAAGCCCAAACATTCACTAGGAACCCCGAAAAGATCCCCCCCCTCCCCTACACCCATTCAACACGCCTGGTTTATACCTCATTTTTTTTTTTTCTTCGGCACATGGGGAATCGTACGTCAAAATTTGGTGCCCCTCCACCCCCGTGCTCTGTTGACACACAATGATATTTTCTTCATCTCTCTCTTCCCAAATTTCCCCTTTATTGAATGGGGGCGCAGGGGGCCCTGTGCTTCAATCTTTTTTTGTAGGGGTCAGCCCACAAGCCTCAGCTGAAATTCCAACTTCAAGCAGCTCATTTTTGTAGTGATGCTTTTTTGGGCATTTAAATTTTTTCCCTTAACCCCAAAAAACACTGACATGAACTAGGGAATCTGCGCATGTTATTTATATTCGCATGGGTTACAGAGGGGGGTTTTTTGGCACTGGCGGTCTGCCCAGGAAATTTTCCCCTTTGAGGATGTAAAAATCCCCACCCTAAATTCCCAGATGTGCGCAAGATAGAACCCTATTCAGACCTCGGGTTTTGAAGTTAAACAGTCTAACCACTCAGCTATGTTCAAATAAACACCCCCTCCTCTCCTGTCCTGTTGATACTCCATTTTGGGTAGGGTCACAGGTTCCGACAATTCCATTTTTTTGTTTTTTTTTGTTTCGTTTAAAAGGCCATACAAATTTTTTTTCCTTTTTTTTTAAAAAAAATATTTGTTTTTTTTGTTTTTTTATTGAAGGAATTTACGCAAACACTCAGACAGCAACTTACAGTCGTAAATAAGAAAATGTGTTGTGCGCTGTTAAGCACCTGACAAGTCAGGCCCATACATCTGCCTTCGGGTGGGGCAGCATTGTATCTTTTAAGTCTTTTGGGGAAAAAAGTGAACTGAACAATAATCTAGAAAGGAAAATAAACTGAGACCTATTATGCAACAGTGACACCCCCCTTTTTTTTCCTTTAAAAAAAATTTTCCCCTGGGAAAAATTGTTTGAAAATTTAAAAAAAAGCAACAAATCTTTTGGGACCAAAAAAAAACAACATACCAAAAAATTTAAAAAAATATGGATGACTCCTTACAAAACTGTGGGGAAGAGAGAACACCCAAATTTCCTGCACAGAAATATTTTGTAAATGTAACAATAAAAAAAAAAATAAAAAATTTTTTTTTTAAAAACCCAAAGAATAAATAAAGAAAAACAGAATTTAAAATTTTTAAAACCCCCAAAAAAACAAACAAATTTAAACCCTCCCCCAAGGATTACAATGGGAGTAAACCAAAAATTTAATTTGACAAAATAAAAGACAAAATAATTCCCAAAAATCAAATTCCATCATTCACAACATGCCCGGGAAGTATATAAACCATTAAAAAAAAAAAAAAAAAATCATCCCCAGTTTCTTTTTCCAACACCCAAACCACGCTACGGGTGACGGGGGATGGTCTATGAACTTAATTTAAACAGCCCTTGAAGGTGTTCATTGCACCTCTGTGTACAGGCATTTCCAGCTCGGGACTTGCACAACTGCAACATTTAACATGCCATTCATGTAACAAGGGTTTTTTAACGTACTAAAAAAAATTTTTTTTAAAAAAGGGAAAAACAATGTTTAAAACAATTTTATATTTATATAAATACATTTCGATGTGGGGAAAAAGAAGCCCTAGATCCCTTTTGGGGCCAGAATGCATTGCCTTTGCAGTGAGGGAACCCCGGGGACACACAATGACCTTGGCTTTCCCTTTCCACATCCCTTTTTTTTTTTAAAGGTTGTTTTTACACGACAGGGCAAAAAGAATTTCTTTCTTCTTTTTGTCGAATGCTCAGACGCAACATTGTAGTTGTCATAGAGCAAAAACTACTAAACTGCCATTAAACGCCGACAAGTCAGGCCCAGCAATCTGACTTCCGCAGGGAAAGACTTGTTATCGTTTATCTTCCTGGAAAAAAAAAAAAAAAAAAGGCAGGAATTACCAAAAAAGCAGAAAATAGACAAGAGGGGGGGGACAAAGAAAAAAAGACGCAGAAACAAGACTGACAGAACGAGGGAAATTTCAAGCACACACAATTTCCAGAAGGTGAGGATGCTATTTTTACTGACAGCCCCCCTGGCACTCCCAAGGGGGGGTCAGAATAAACAAATTTAAGGTTCAGAAAACAGTGTGTTGTTTTTTTTCTAAAACAAAATTCAGTGAAACTAAAAGAGCACATGCCAACTTTTATTCAAATCAAAAAATTTCAACCAGTGGTTGGTGATCTAGCGGCATTTCCCTCTCAAAGCCAAAAGCTAGGGGTTTATTCCCTTGAAAGCAGATTTTGGTTCTATCACTAACCACGGGGGTGGTCTTGTCTGGTCTTTGGAATGAGAATAAAAACCAAGCCCCCATATACAATCTTTTTGGCACAGGGAGTAGAACAAATGGAAAAACATGGGGGTTGTCCCGGTCAAATTCTGTAGAAAAAAAACCCAATCTAAAATAAACAAAGAGCAATACAACTGAAGACAGAAATATTTTTTAGCCAAGCAAAAAAACCCCTTTTTGGGGTTTTTTGGCAAGGGTTTTCCTTTTTTTTTTTTTGTTGTTGTTTTTTTGGGGGGTCATTATTATTTTTTCAATTGTTGTTGTCATTTTTTTTTTATCATATTAATTATTTTCCAACACATTATTTATTAAATTTTTATTATTATTATTATTATTAATTTTTTTTTATTTTTATTATCACAGTAAAAATAATAATCATCACCATCATTATTATTATTGTTATAACATTATCACCATCATTTTAAATTTTTAAAATTTTCTATAAAAATTACCCTTACTCCCCCCAAACAAAAAACAAAGATACTGACCTTTGCGTAGATGGTTGCCAAGGACCCCTCGCCTCCTTACGTCCGCAGCCACCACACGGTTCGTTGGGAACCAAAAGGTGCCCGTCTCTGTCAGGAAATGAAAAACCCTTGTCCAAATCCTGGGGCGTCAAAACCCCCTTTCACTTCCAGCCGTTTTTCTGCGGATTCTGAAACCAAAAGTTAACCCTGTCCATTATATACCCAAGTATCTGTCTATTTATTCTTTTTTTTCCGGGTAGCAAACGGGCACTCCTGTTTTTTTATTTCCGGGTTAACAGAACTGGCATCCTCCTTTTTTTTTTCACCCAATCTGTTGTGTGCATCAATTTCACCTTTTTGTCTTTTTTCCCCCCAGCACACAAGGCCTAACTTCCAAAAGGGAAACATTTTTTTAATTGTACACGTGATGTTTTCGTGCATTCACATACCGGACCCGGTTTTAATTATTTCTCACCCCAAGGGACTTTCGAGGATTGTTTGGGAGAGGGGAGGGGAGGCCCCGGTTTTTAACCTTTTTCCCCCTTGAAAAGGGGAAGGGTGCTGGGTGATTTTTAAAAAACCCGAGCTTGAAATTTGGGCCCTCGGTTTCCCCAAAAACAAAGCAAAATCCCAAACCACCAAGTTTTCCCCCTTTCCCCCCGGTTACCAAAAGAATTATCGTCGTCTGTCCTTTGTCTGTCTGTGTTTTTTGCTTCTGTCTTCTGTCTTAAAATAATAACGGGGGAAAACCTAATATGGTGAAAAAGAGTAACAAGGTTTTTAAAAAAAAAACAAATCCCCCCTGTGTATAGTGACCACTTCCCCTTTACTCAAAAAAAAAGGCACGCATTTAATATAAAAGGGAATCAAAAATTTTTGGGACACCCCCCCTTTCAGTTTTTTATTCTATCATTTCAATTTCCAAACCTAAAAAACAATGTACGTAAAATTTTGGGGGAAAAAAATGGGGGGGAAAATAGTGAATTAAAAGGGAAAGACATCTTTTTTGTTTTTAGAAAATTTTTGACAGACAAACACAGAATAACAACACAGAGAGACTAAAGAAAGGGGAAAAGGGGGAAACAGACAGAAAAGGGAGGGGAAGAAAGAGAAGAACAGAAGGGGGGGGAGAAAAAAAGAGGAAGAGGGGGAGAGGGGGGGGGAAAACAGAGAGGGAAGATGATAGTGATAAGAAAGAATTTAAGGATTAAATAATTATTATTTTAACCAATTTCACAAAAAATTTTTTGAAACAGTTCCCTCCAACATTAAACATCAACTTAGA
The DNA here is from genome assembly GCA_030674155.1 of Stramonita haemastoma. Taxonomy (NCBI): domain Eukaryota; kingdom Metazoa; phylum Mollusca; class Gastropoda; order Neogastropoda; family Muricidae; genus Stramonita; species Stramonita haemastoma. The sequence continues at coordinate 4,417 of JASPKP010007050.1, forward strand.
GAACATATTTAACCATTTTAAAAAAAAAAAAGATCTTCCACAAAGGTAAAATACCCCTTGCTTTAATTTAAAGTAAATGTAAAAAATAACTGAAATTTAATTCTTTAAATTTTTCTTTTTTTTTTTAGGTTTTTTTGCTTTACACCTTACCCCAACCCCAAAAAAAAAAAATGCTGTGGGGGAAAAAAAAAAAAAAAAACGCCCCTCACCTGCCCCCAAACGGCCCACACCCTGAAATCCTTATCTGCTCAGATTTGCTTGTCGAAGGAGGAGTAACACAGACCCCCAGCGTGAACATACATCATAGTCAAAAAAAAAGTCACATTTTTAAAAAATTTTAAACATCCCCTGAAGGGGATTTAAACACACAGGGACATCAATTTTTGGGGAAAAAAGGGTTTGAAAAAAAAAAAAAAAAGAAAGATTTTTATTTCGTTTCACTCACCTATACACACTTTCCTGTCGTTTCACTAATAATGGAAGGATTTAAAAATGAACAACGTTTAAAACACAAACAACACAATCAAAACACCAACACAAAAAACACACCAAAACACAACACAAACCACACACACACACACACCAAGAATGAAAAAAAAGCACAGACCTGTAAAGGGGGCCCCCCCCCAAAGACACTGAACTTCCCATGGAGAGCTGAACAGTAGATTGGGCTTCACCAGAAACAACAAAAAATTTTTAACCCTTTATCACTTGCCCTGCAATCAAAATTTAATGAACAAATGACTGTACAGCTAGTACCCTATAAAAGATTGTATCTTTTAAGAAAAAGAACAACAAGAACAAGAAAAAGGGTTAGGGGAACATAAAAAGGAAAGGTTTTCCCCTAACCCTTTTTGGGGTTTTTGGGGGCAGGGTTCAGAGACCCCGCTTCTCTAGGGGCAGCATATTGAGGGCATGCCCATTCCTGTCCCCCCGTGATTTACCTTCCCTGACCCTAAAAGGGGAGATACCCCTTGACACTAGGGAAAAGGGGGGAGGGGGGGGGGGGAAACTGTACTGAAGCCAAGGCACACGCAGTCACCCAACACTTAAAAACAATGTCAATGCTGCTTAAACCTTTCTGGGGAAGCGGGTGTCTGCCACTAACCCTACCCGTCCCTTTTTGGTTTTTGTGATCACCATGACACACTTTTCAGTGCTGCTTGAAGACTTTACTTTTTGGGAAACCCATGTTTTGAGGGGTTTTTGGTGACAGCAAGGGGACAAGACACAACTTGTGTGAAATTTTTTCGTATAATAACAACGAAGGAAAAACGCATCATTAAATACAACCCTTTTTTTCTGCTTCATTAACAGTTATCATCAAGTCAAGTCAAAAAAAGTAACATTAGCATGCTAGTTAAACATTAGCTGTCTGTCTGCATGCGTTGTTTTGTTTCGTTATTTGTGACGCAACACGCACTGTTTGTCCCCTAAGTGGATCCACGGGACACAATCCAAAAAAATTAATCCTACGGTTACTGCCGCACCTTTTTTTTCCCTATAAAAATTATAACAGGTATCTTTTGTTTTTAAAATAACATATGACGAAACAATAACTGGAGAACTCCTTTTTGCCATTTTCTCTCTGGAAACCCAGGAAACAAAGGATGAAGATCGGAAACTCGGGTTCAGAAAAGGGAAAAAACCTTTTTTAAAGCACCACCCCCGGGTTGAGGAGTTTAAAGTTTTACTGTCTCAAGCAATCACACCCAAACCCCAACCCTATACTAGTGGCCCCCGGGCCCTGTCATTTAAAAACTAAAACACCTCCCCCTCTCTTCTCTCTCCCTCTCTCTTCTCCTCTCTCTCTCTTCCCTGTTGCGCCCCACACACACCCACACACAAAACAATACAAAAAAACACAAACACACCAAACACAACAAACCCCCACACAACCCCACACACACACACACACCACAGATCAACATCCCTTTAAAAAAAAAAAAAAAAAAAAAAAGCCCCAACACAACGTAACGCCATCTAAAACCCCCCACCCGTTTAAAATTGCAGAATTACACTTATGAATGACCCTGGTTTCTGGCAAATTTTTCAGATTTTGCGACAGAGTAGTAACGGGAGTGGGTCACATCCACCCCTCTTCATCGTACACCTGTACACGGGGGTTTGTTTTTGCTGGTGTCCCCTTTTGTTGTGTTTTATTACAAAGGGAAATACAAAAAAAAGTGGTAAATAAGAACAAATCTCCTGGGAATCAAAATCTTCTGTTCATCACCTTGTTAAATTAAAAAAAAAACAAAGAAAGAGGAGTTGACTGCAGGGAGGATACAGACGGGAGGAGGAACAGAACAGCTTTTTGTGTTTCAGATAGAGAGAAAATTAAAACACTGAGAAAAAGCATCATAATTTCATAATATAAAATAGAAAAGGCTTTTAACGGTTTTGAGCATCAGTCTGTTTATAAAAAAAGTCAAAAAGGGTTTTTTGCAAACTACTGGGTCACTCATGCAAATTGTATTTGACAAAGGCAACCAACCCAAAGGGAAAGGCAAACACTTGGTTGGGTTTTTGAAAAAATATAAAGGGACCCTTTAGGGTTTCATTTTATCCCCCTTTCTTTTGCATACAAACAGAAAGATCTTTAAATACGACCAGATGACATGTCATTAATATATAGGAGGCAGAAACATTCAAACCCCTGTCACTTATTCGGCACTTATGGCCAATGTTACACAAGAAGGGGGAATTTTTCTACAGAGTCGTACAGAAGGCAACACTGCCGGCCCTTTAAAATTTAAAACCAAAAAAAACCAAAGTGATGCACATAAAAGGGGAAGCTACACACACTTTCTGAATATCAATCAATTGAAAGGATCAAAAATAGTTCAAAATTTCAAATACTTAGGCTCTATAAAAGAGAAAAGGGTCCCACTATAAGACAGGAAAAAGCCGATGGCTATGCCTGACTCACAATTTGACCTCCAGGTTCGAACCCCCACTCACTGAATGCCCCTACACAAGGGGTTTTTTACAAGCAAATTATTTCTTCTTCTCTGTATCTTTTTTTTTTTTAAGGGTCAAATATGTAAACTAAAAAAAAAAACAAACACAAAAAAAACAAAACAGTATCTTGAAATTTATACCATGCAAATAAAAAAAAAGTTCAAAATAAAAAAATTCCCCTTCTATCTTCTGTCCCCATCACACACACCCTAGCAACGGGTACAATGTGAAAAATTTACAAACATGTTGCATGTGCATATTTCATGTGCATATTAATGTTGTTTTTTTTAAATTTATATTTTTTTTAATTAAAAAAAATTTTATTTATATATATATTATATATATTATATATGCCTGTGCCAGCACAGAAAGGTTTAATTTTTGGGATATCTTTGTTAACCAGCTGGGATAGCCAATCACTGGTACAGACTTATGATCCCCTTGCATCCTTTTTTACAAAGGGTCCCCCAAAAATAAGGGGACAAAGATTCACTAACGCGTTTTTTTCTAATTCAATTTTTTTTACAACATTTTTTCAAAATATTTTCTCTCTTTCTATTTTTATCTTGCTGGGACATGGGGGGCCACAGGAATATTCCATTTCCCAGGCGCAAAGGACACTTCTAAATTCTAAAAAGTGTCTTGCTCTTACCACAGAGGGTAATGGAGGTTTTCAAACACTGCTGGGGGCCTCTGAAGAGTGCTCAACCAGGAGCTGAAACTTCATCAGGTCAGGCCCAAAGCATGGGCCTTAACAAAATTCCCCAAAGCTGCCTTAAAAGACTTTATCTTACAGCAATTTTTTTTTGTTTATTTTGAATTTTGAAAACTTTAAATTTTTATGGAATAATGTTGAAAGTGGTTACCTGGCTTTTTTTTCCCCCACATATTTCCAATTTATTTTTTAATTATATAAAATATAATAAAATTATATATATAATATATATAATATAAAATATATAAAAAATAATGCTGTATCACACATATAAAGGGCCTATGCTTTTGTACATGATATATATCCCAATCGAAATCCCACTAGGCTCAGGAATCAAAACAAAAGTATGAAAGGTTTTTTTTTTCAGAAAATCCTTTTGTCCCCACCTTGACGGAAAAAAATTAGCAAATATTTTTAACAACACACCAGGGGGACCAAGTAGCAATTTCTTTTTGGGATGAACCAGACCCACCCCAAAACGGTTTTTCCTCCCCAATCCGCTTTTCCCCCCCTTTTTTGTCCCTCTTTCCCCCCCCTGCTCTGGGTCATCGGACCTGCGAACAACACACAAAATCATAGGGATTATCACAAGCAAATCAGATTAAATTTCAAAAAAATCATTTGCAAAGACAGAGGCTTACTTTAAAAATCTCAACAATGGACTTTTTGTCAAAACACAAATCTGGCCTGTATTGCTGTATGCATCGTGCCCTTTACACTAAAAAAAAAACTGGAAAAAAGACAAAATGTTTAGAATGAGACAGTGGCATGCAACAAAAACACACAGACAAATCTAGTGGACTTTTCCAAAGTAAATTAGGGCAATGGGAAAAGGCGACACCAACATCTTACATTGCTAACATCATTTAGTCAATGTTCTGGGAGGAACTGGAGATGTAAACTCAGCAGAGGGAAGGGGAAGATAGTGAACCCCGGTGAATTGCTAGAGCCCTACCACTGAAGGCTGAGTAGGAATGGTAGACTATACTAAGAAGTTAAACTCAAAATGTTAAAAAAGTTTTCTTTTAAACCACAAAAAAACTTTAAAAGGGAATCCAAAACTATTTTTATTAATATTTTAACATTGTTTTAGTTACGTTTTTTTTTAAATTCAGAAAAAAAAAAAAGTCTGAAACATATTAAATTCTTCTTTCCCTAATGTAAATTTTTAAATCACTTCATGTTAAAAAAAGATCACACATCACATGTGAACATTTGTGGGGAGTGGCTTGTATTAAAACCTTGCAGCTTTACATGTCCCGTAAAGGAAAGTGGCAGGACTTGAGAAATTTTCTGTAGACTGTGCAGTTTTTCTTTGAAAGGGGTGGAAATTCCAAATCTACAACCCAAATTGTTGCTCCTCCTCCCCCTTTCCCAAAAAAGTAAATTTTTAAAACGGGTTTTAGAAAGCTTAATTTTTTTGGTTTTGTACGTTAATAAAGACTATCCCACCCTATTTTTTGTTTTATTTTATTGAACGAAAAAGTAATTTTAAGTTAATTGGTACATAAGAAAAAAATGTTTCAAAGCTAACCCTTGTATTTTTCAAGTCTCACTGATTCTATACTTGCAAGTTTAAAAAAAATACATACTAAAATCTTTAAACTTTCTTGGTAGTTAATACAATTCTCATATCCACCAACAGAAGTGGTTGGGGACAAAGACAGCCCTGACAAACGCTGGTTGAGGAGAAGGGTTCCTCAATTTTCCTCATGGATGACTTTTTTTACAGGTGGCATCTTCATAAGCTGTTGGTGATGGGGACGAACGTGGGGGGAAGACTAGGGGTGCATCAGTTCCATATAAATCTCTGTTGAACTGTCAAATCCCTTTCCGAAAGTCAACAAAGACGAATCAAGGGGGCTGCCACTCCAACTCCCCCGAGAATCAAAATTTGGGAAACGTCTGGGCATGACCGTTTTGTCGGAGCCTGCCTGTTAAAACCCGGGTGTTTTGTTTAGTGCCGTTTTCATTTTCTAAGATTTTTCAAAAACAGTACTTTCCCGGGAAAGACAGCAGAAAAATTTTTCCTTTCCCCCCCATTTTGTTTACGGGAGACAGCCCCCCTTTCCCCTTTGGAATTTACAAGGCCTTTTCTTCCGCTTTTAAAAACCCCTTTTGCCCAAGATCTTGGGGTAGGAAGTGGTGCTCATGCTTAAAGTTGTGTCCAGTGTTAGGGGGAAACCGCAACCTTTTTTTTACCTGAATTAGGGATTTTGGTTTGGTATCCTTTTTTTGGGGGGGGGGGGGGGGGCTTTGTTCCAAGGATTTAGTAGGTGATGAAATTGGGGGACCAAGTGCTGTCGGGGAGGTTTTTTGAAGGCCTTGCCCAAACTTGCTCTCGGTTTTATAAGGAAAGCCGCTTTGTTTTTTGTGGGGAAACGGATGCCGAAGGGTTGTACCAAGTTTTGGGGTTGGATTTGGCCCCTTTTTGTCCCGGGGAAAACTTGCAAAGTTTTTTGTTCCGCTTTTCGTGGTTTGGCCCACGATGGGGGGCAGGAAAAATTTTACCCTGGGGGGGAGGGGATAAAAAAGCACTTATTGCTTATTTGTTACCTCAATTTTAAAAAAAAAAAAAAAAAAAAAAAAAAAAAAAAAAAAAAAAAAAAAAAAAAAAAAAAAAAAAAAAAAAAAAAATTTTTTTTTTTTTTTTTTTTTTTTTTTTTTTTTTTTTTTTTTTTTTTTTTTTTTTTTTTTTTTTTTTTTTTTTTTTTTTTTTTTTTTTTTTGGTTTTTTTGGTAGTTTTTTTTTTTTTTTTTGTTTTTTTTTTTGTTTTTGGGGCCCAGTAGCATGGAGCAATGTTGCTCTTCTGAGCTTGTTTTGTTTGTCTGGCTTTCAGCTTTTTTTTCTCTGTATCGGCCCCCTGTTTCAGTTGTCCCATTTCCTCTGTTTTTTTGGATTTTTCCCAGGACGTTTGGGATGTTGTTTCCAGGTCTCATGCGCTGTGCCACGCTCTTCGATGGTTTCCCTTTTCATCTGGGAAAGCATGCTGAATTTGTTTTTTTAATTCAAGCTTGAATTCCTCTTTTTCTCTCTTTCTTTAATTTTTTGATGTTGTATTTGTGCAATGGTCTTTCCCGCCCTGTCAGGAAGGGTTTGGCTTGGTTTGGGAAGCTAAACCCAAAATGTGGTTGACCTGCACCCGTCCAAGCTTCACCTTGACATTGTGCAGGCCTTCCCCCCACTTTCCCCCCGATGAGTGGTCAATTGGTTTTTCAGTCCCCGCCCTTTTTGGGGAGGGTCCATGTGGGGCTTGTGAATTTTTGTGGGGAAAGATGGTGCCTCCAATGGGGCCAGGTTTAATTGAAAGTGCAGACCCCGCTAGAGTTTTTTAACAAAACCGTTTTTATTTTTCTGATCTCGGTGCCATTCTGCCCCATAGTTCTCGTTCATGTTGTATGATCCCCCACTTTTGCGTTTAAAATCTCCCCATTAGGATCATCACCCCTCTTTTTGGGGTTTTTTTCCACCAGGGGTTGGGGGGGGCTTGCCCCGCATTTGTTGGAGCATACATGGAGGATAGTTTTAAATTTTCCCGCCCCCTTTTTAATTTAATCGCAGTGATCCTCTGGTGACACGGGTTTTCCCGGATAGAGTGCTTTTGTTGCCTCAGGTTTTTTACAGAGGCTACCCGTGTGTGAGGGGGATGGCCTTTCCCCTTCCTAGTAGAAAGGTATCCCACTTGCCCTTTTTTTTGTTCCCTTTTTTGACTGTCCCTTCCCCTTCCTTTTCCCATCTCACGCACCGGCTTTTGGTTGTACCCCATGCATTTCTCTTTACATACCTGTGTTGTTTTTTCCAGTTTCTATATTGGCCGATGTTCCAGGCCCTAACCCGGTTGTTGACTTGGTTGTCAAAGAGTTTTTTGGCGGGCCCAAACGGGCTTCCCCGAAGGGTTTTCACCAGCTTGGTCAAACCTACCCAAAAGGGGCTCTTCCCCAACCAGGGGGTTTGGAAATATTGTTGAGGTTTTTTGTAAACATACGACTTTTTAATGAATGGGTTTTTTAGCCCAAAGCACAAACCCCCAACCTGGGGGGACCAGGGGTGCACTTTGTCTGGCTCCCACCCACAGATGTTGAGCATGGTTGAACCTGCCAGAGGCCAAGCTTCCCCCCACCATAGCTCTGGGGGATCAAAAAAGAGCCCACAAACCTTCCCCCATCCCAAGGTGGGCACCCATTGGGAAGGATTGAGGTTGTGAGTGAGCTTTTTTGAAAATGCTTTACTTTGGGTTTTTGTGGGATTTCACCCCGACCTGAAATTTAATTAGAAAGTTTCAAAAGTTTTACATTGTTTTTCCTTTTTAACCAGAAACATCGCATGTTTTCCCACATGTTTTAAAATCAATTTTTTCTTAGCTTTGGGTTTTTAAAATCTCTTCTTATCATTAGAGTTTATTAGTCTTTGGGTTTTGAATTGGCAGATTCTTGATTCTTTTGGGGTTTTTTGGAAATTTGACAACTGGAAAAAAAATTTTAGTGGTTGTAATTTGTATTTGGAATACAATGGCACATTGCTGTTTTGTTTAGTGTAGTAGTTGGTTGTTAAATAAGTAAAAAACCCCAATTGCTCGGTCGGGGGTTCACTTAAATGAATTTTATTCGTCACATTTCATAGTGTTTTTTAGTGGGGCTACTAAGTGAGTGAGGAATTAACTTTTTCCACTTACCTACTACCTCCCAATTCCCTTTCCTTTTCCCTTTATTTTTTTTTCTTCAAAACCCAAAATTATCCCCCCCCCCCCCTTTTATCACTCCCCCCCCCAAAATTTTAGAAACTTCAATAAAAGTCGCCCCTTAGGGTTAAAAAAAACGGGAAAATTGTCTAGGACTCTTTTTATTTCCAGTACCGAATTAGGTGGAACAGGATTTAAGGGGAAACCCTAGGGAAATTCCCTTTTTAAAACTCCCTACAAAATGAGATTCATTAATCAATTTTTGGGAAAAAGACTGGGGGTGTGCCTACAAATCTCGAAATTAGAATTGCCCCAAAAAAAACAATGAGCTGGCCCCTGTTTTTGTAAACATTGTTTTTTTAAAAACCCAGCTTTACAACATAAGACCAAAAGACCAAAAAAAACCAAGACTATGTACAAACTAGAGGGCCCCGTGTTGCAAATAAGCCACCCCTTTTCTCTACTTTGAATGTTTCAGCATTATCTTATGCATAAGGAGTGCACATAATCTTTATGCATAGTACCCATAAAAAAAGTATGTCTTTTTTGGCTTTATT
>JASPKP010007051.1:0-5000 GCA_030674155.1 Stramonita haemastoma
TATATGTGCATATTTGAAAAAAGGAAAAAACCTCAAGGAGATATGTCGTACACATGAGAAAAGGAAGAAAAAAAATACACACACCAAAAGAAGAAACTACACACACACACACACACATACACACACACACACACACACACACACACACACACACACACACACACACACACACACACACACACACACAACACACACACACAACACACACACACACACACACACACACACACACAAACACACACACACACACACACACACACACACACACACACACACACAACACACATCAGGGGGCAGATGGCAAGGAACTGTACAGTTTCCGGCGCTATCAGTGACGTCACTTATTCTGGCACACCATGCCATGTTTTCCTGCTCTGTCACTTTTATTCTTTTTGGCCATAACATAATATAGGGGCATAGTAACGTCAAAAAGACTAAGTCTAATCGTGTGTATGAACAGCTTAAAACTAGAGAATAGAAATGTTGCTAAATATTTTTGCAAACATTTCAAATTTTATAAAGAAAAGTATTTATAGGTTTTTTTCATGATCAAAATATATCATGCTCATAACATTAAAGGCTACATGGTGCTTTAGACAGAATTTCATTGAAATTTTTGTTCAACTGCAAGTTTTGTCTTTGGCTGACAGAAAACAGGAAATCTTATTTCAGTCCCGTCTAGACATCAACATATTTTTTTCATTCCTCTGCTAGAGCTCCGAGGTTCATCAATGAGGTGAGAATTTGTATATGCTATCGTTTTTGTCCACCATACAGGTAGCCACATTCCGTCTTCAGGGATGTCTAGATATGTATAAACGCAGGTTGGGACAGATCCCTCGACGATATTTGATTTAAATGAATGAAAAGAGATTATAAAAAAAACCAGTTTTATAAAGCAAAGCGGATAATCTAAAACTTTTAAAAAAATATCATAATCGTACAAAGAATCAAAACAAATGAGGTAAAAAGAATAAAAGTGTAAAAACATATTAAGCTATTCTGGAGCATGATGCCTATATACTTTTTTGCATTTTGTTGCCAAATTTTTAGAATGCACCGCCATTGATTTAACAACATACTTTGCGTGGACGGGTTTTTTTTTTCCCCCGTAAATGAAATAACGCATGGCTGTGATTATATAATGTAAATCTGCAACTGCAAAATAATATTTGTATAAATTAGAAAATACCTGAATTTCTTTTGAATAGACAGTTTTGGGGAGGAAGAATAACATTAATGTTTATATTTGTCAATAATACCCTCCCCATGCACTAACTATGCAATGTTTTTACTTGATTTTTTGTGCTTTTTTCCCCCCCTTCACTCTATATGTAAAGCAATCGGAATAAGGGAATTTTGCTTCATCTTTTCACCCTGTCATGATATCATGAACTAACAACCCAGATTCCAGCCCCCCTTCTTGTCGTTTAGACATGTGAATGGCAGGCAGCCAGGGCCAGATTCCGGTCATCCGTTATTTGTCGGCTCCTTTCGGCTGAATTCGGAGCACTGATCCCGAAGCAGCAATCAAGTCAGGACAAGAGTTCACGAGCTGTTACAGCGGCGTGTTATTTCCCCCCTAGGTTATTTGGATCTGGATATTAATGAGGACAGAAGAGGAATGACTTGGACATCAAAGAGGGAATGAAATACAGATTACTCAGGATGAAAGAGGGATCAGTTGGAAAGAAAACAAAAAAATGAAATGCATGCTATTTAGATTGATAGACAAATAAACCATTTGGTTCTAAAAAGCAAAATATCTAAAACGCATTTAACCGACGGGCATAAGATTTAAACAAACTAACCAACAAAAATTCATGCCAGAAGATCTTTTCTTATTCTGGTTCAAAAGAAAAGTCGTAACAAATAGGCCGTTTGAAGAATAACGCACTCAACTTCAATCTAATATCACCAAGTGTGAACAGACTTTAAATTAAACTACAACAACAACTCAACTTCAATAAAGCAAAGAACTTGTTTGAGCATGAAATAATGCACGATCTCTTTAATTTTCTATTAATTTTGTATATATTTTGCAAAGAGTATATCTGAATATCTGAGCTGCTCATGCATCAGTTTAGGGCGATACATTGAAACAGGCATTTTGTACTGTGAAAAATTAGATTGCATCAAATGACAGACGCTGTAGCCGAGAGGTTTAGAACATTTGACTTTAATCCCGTGGATTCTTGAAGTCGTGTTTCGAATCTTATAGCTGGCGTCTGGCAAATTAAGGGTAGGGAGTTTTACTATCTTACAGGTCAAATTCAAGTGCTGACCTGTCACTGCTGTAATTACCTTTGTGTGCATATGCACATGCAGAAGGTTACAAGAACGCGTCAAAAAATCCCATAATTTATACCTGCATTTGGTTTGGTCAGGGAAACAATTATGAATATGCACAGTATGTACCACGTACAATGAAAAGAGCTGTTCTGAAATGGAAACGTGCCAGCTGAGGCCAGTAGGCAGACCTGCAAAGTTACAAGCACAGGAGAAGACCTGGCACCGATAAGAAAACTTGAGAGAGAGAGAGAGAGAGAGAGAGAGAGAGAGAGAGAGAGAGAGAGAGAGAGGAGAGAGAGAAGAGAGAGAGAGAGAGAGAGAGAGAGAAGATACAGACAGACAGACAGACAGACAGACAGACAGACAGACAGACAGACAGGCAGGCAGGCAGGCAGGCAGGCACGCAGGCAGACAGACAGACAGACATACTGACAGACAGACAGACATACTGACAGACAGAGGTAGACAAACAGGCAGGCAGGCAGGAAGACAAAGACAGACAGACACACAAAGACAGAGAGGAGAAACAGACCGACAGACACAGAGAGAGACAAAAATAGAGAGACAGACAGAGAGAAATTGTACCATATAAACTCTTCAGCATCCCCCAAAGATCATTGAAGCGAGAAACAAAATCCGGCAAGCTATCAAGCTCTTTAACACTTTGTACCCCAAGGGTGCAGCTGCACTGCAGTCTCTGTGGACCAGCCCTGCAGCAGCTGCGTGCAGTGTGCACTGGGTCATCATAGTAAAATCCTCATATCTTTTTTGTTTGAAGCCCATTTCTTATGAAACTATGGCATTGTGTGGGTAAATGACTGCCCATTATATGCGTGCATAAAAATTTATATTGCATAAAAAAGAGTATGTTAATTATGGTGTCAAATTACGTAATTGCTCTGATTTTAAGTGGTGATCCCACTGATGGGCTTATGATTTTTACACAATGTATGCAACAAATACAACACAACAACAACAAAACTATACAAGAATCTCAAATAAACAGGGACAAACATAGGTACTATACAAGTTTTCTTCCAGCATGCATCAAATGTAATATAATCAAAGGGAACCACTGAACTGTAGACACGACACTGTCACAATAACGATCATGGAATATACAGATAACATTTCTTCCCTAGTCCAAGAAAGTTCCTGAACTTTTCTACACTACTTTATTCATATGTACAGAATGTTTGCACTTCACCAGGTGGCTTGTAGTTCATTTTCATGTAAACAGTTGGTGTTTATCGTAGCAGTACTCACAGTACCAAGGCCACGCCCCTCCCCAGTCACCCCCCCCCCCCCCTTCCCACCCCTTTTAGCTGGCCTATCTCGTTCCTCGCGGCACACAGTGAGTATCACGAGACTCAAAGCTCTCACGATCTCTATCCAAAACACGATCTTTATCGGCAACGTAATAACTCGTTTAAAACTTCTGTTACTTCGTCAGCAGTGAAAGTATGATGTACCAAAGCCATACTACAAGCATATGACACGTAAAACAACAATAAACACAACAAAAACACGCTCAATTTATATGCAAATTAGCTGTGAACTATGTGCGACCAACGTGGCAGCTAAAGCCAACAAGCTAAAACGACCATGTGAGAATAGAACAGAATGGGAGGGCGAAAGTGAAAGTACCTGCTGTGGTACGGATTAATCCGTACCCCGTCCAGGGGAGATGATCGTGTGGTACGGATTAATCCGTACCCGGGGTAGAAAGTGTTAAAGACCTATTGGCGGCAGTGAAGATATAAAAATAAACTGAAGTGACAGGGACACGTCTACTAGCCTAATCAAAAGGGCTTGCCAAGACAGTCCTCCTGCAAGGCACAGAGCAAGGAAAAGAGAATGAGAGGAAGACAGGAGAAAGGAGATGGGAGAAGGAGGAGGAGGAGGACAGCATCCCAGACTGGACAGGCCTGAGGCTGAGTAAAGGAAGCACTGTGAGAGAGAGGCGGAAGGAAGACAAGAAAGATGGCGAGGGCTGGTTGTCAAGGCATCCATGGTGCCCCTTCGGTCGAGAAGACTACATGGTATGTAATGTAATGTTGTATAATAGTATTCAACAATTTTTTCAAAGACTGTGAATTTCATATCATGTTAAATGGATGATATCAGTTAATGCATCCATCAATAAATATTTGATTTGATATCTGCCATTCAAGGATCATGGCATTCTTAACACAGTCATTATTCTGTGATTAAGCTTTGTTAAAGTGATTTAAAAAAACAAAAAAAGTACAACATAAAACTGTTCCCCAGAAGAGAAAGAGGATCCACTCAGGAACAATCAGACAACAAACTGACAGATAGGCAGACAGATATATACAAAACTTTACACTTTCATTTGATTTTGTCTGTCTGTCTGAAAGACAAAGAGGCACCAAAATCAAAGAGAGAGAGAGAGAGAGAGAAGAGAGAGAGAGAGAGAGAGAGAGAGAGAGAGAGAGAGAGAGAGAGAAGAGAGAGAGAGGAGAGAGAGAGAGAGAGAGAGAGAGAGAATGACTGAAATAATTGATTAAACTCTCTCTAGCTTCCTCTGTCTCTGTCTCTGTCTGTCTGTTTGTCTGTTTGTTTGTCTGTCTGTCTGTCTGCTGTCTGTCTTTCTGTCTGTCTGTTTTTCTCTCTCTCTCTCTCTCTCTCTCTCTCTCTCTCTCTCCTCTCTCTCTCTCTCTCTCTCTCTCTCCTCTCTCTCTCTC
>JASPKP010007051.1:10000-13330 GCA_030674155.1 Stramonita haemastoma
CGAATAGTTTGGATATGCGTTCTTGTGAAAGATGTACTCTAAACGAAAGCTTTGGAGGAAACTGTCAAGGGCTCAAGTACTCAGCATTACAACATGCGGTAAATTAAATCTCTGACTTGTATGTTGAGGACACAGATCAAATATGCTTTTGATTTTGAAAGCTCGAGTGAGGGAGTTTACTTTATAGATGTGAACGCAGACAAGAACGTGTAGGTGTGTGTGCACACGCATACATGTACATATGCAGGCAGGCATGCAAGCAGACGCGCTCTCTCTCTCTCTCTCCCTTCCTCTCTCTATCTCTCTGTCATACACACACACACACACACACACACACACACACACACACACACACACACACACACACACACACACACTCACACGCACGCACGCACACACACACACACACACACACACACACACACACACACACACACACACACACACACACACACACACACGCACACACACACACACACACACACACACACACACACACACGCACGCGCGCGCACACACACACACACACACACACACACACACACACACACACACACACACACACACACACACACGCAATGTGAGAGGGAGAGGGACAGACAGACAGAGACATAGACAAACAAACGTATAGATAGACAAGAGACTTAAGACAAGTGACAGATCTAAGATGAGAATGTAGCGTCACTGAAATATCTATCAACATAAGCAAGCAACATTAACAACACAAAAAATAACAACAACGACACCACCACCACCACCACCACCACCACCACGGCCACTACCGACATTAACACAAACCAACAAAAAAGAGCAATATCCTTCATTAGCGCTATCACGACAACCCATCAAATAAGTCTCTGTAAAAGACGCCTGATATTATTTGCACTTTTCCGAAGCGTTAATGATAGACAAAAAACGGTTGCTTTGAATCTCAGAGCTTTAGCGGAGGAGCGAAAAACAAATCCCAAAGGCTATGTACACTTTGTACTGACATTTCTAACCTAGGTTCAATGTTCGCGAGAGCGAAACCCTCTATAATATAAAACACATGCCGTGTCTACTACTACTACCACTGAAACATAGCATGAGCAGTTCTTTAACAGTACACTTGATTTTACTGTTAGCAGCCATTTTGTCATCAGCCAGTTACTCAATTATCTTAAAAGTATGAAACTCATCTTTCTGTCGGGCTTTTTTTTGCTGAAATGCTGTCCTATATTCTCTCTTTTTTCCCCTATGGTTTTATTGATTGTCATCGGTGGTCTAGAGGTAACGCACCTGTCTAAAAAGCTACAAGTCCAGATTCGAAGTGTGTGGTGGTTCGATCCCCGTTAAGGCAAGAAACTTTTCCCCAATCCACTAGACCATGAGTGTTGATCTGGGTGCTAGTCTTTCAGATGAGACGAAAAACGGAGGTCTTGTGTGTTACACATATTTAGTGCACGTAAAAGAACCCCCGGCAACAAGGGAGTTGTCCCTGGCAAAATTCTGTAGAAAAAAATCATTCTGAGGAAAATGAATACAGCTGCAGACAGGAGAAGAAAAAAATGGATGGCGCTCTTCTTGTGGCGACATGCTCTCCCCGGGGAAAGCAGCCCGAAGTTCACGCAGAGAAATCTGCCGTGACTTTAAGTAGTATACAGTACAATACAATACAATACAATACAACACGGTGCAATACAATACAATACTCGATTGTCATAATTATTGTAAGCCTGTTTACATGGATAGATTGACAGACTAGGTTTGGCCTATAGTCTCCATCCTTACTTATCAAAGATTATTCATCCATTCATTTATTCTTTCTCAGGCATTAATATTCAATCTTTCATGTCTAGTATGAGAGCACATCTCTTTCAATCTTAAAAGATTCATGTTTTTAGCAGGTTTTGGTGGTGGTGGTGGTGGTGGTGGTGGTGGTGGTGTGTGTGTATGTGTGTGTGTGTGTGTGTGTGTGTGTGTGTGTGTGTGTGTGTGTGTGTGTGTGTGTGTGTGTGTGAGGGGGGGGGTGTTTGTGTGTATGTATTATGTATGTACGCTTGCGTGCGCGAACGAGTGTGCGTTCACGTGTGTATTCGTGCACACACATAGCGAGCACAGGAGATGGCGACTGTGAAGAGAATGGCTTTTCCATATGGGAGGCTGATAAAGGATGAATAGGGAGAGGGGGGCGGGGGTGGGGGGTGGGGGGTTCAGTGAGGAGAGTGGGTGGGGGTGGAAGTGTGTGGGCGGCTGTATGGGATTTTTGATTAAGCTAAACCTGTTTAGAGCCACAAAAAGTAATTCGCTTACTTCAAGGCTAAGAGAATTTTTTTTTTTTAATCCCGCTTGTTGTTTTTTTTTCTTTGCAGCTTATGTACCATCATATTTGTTGCTCGATTCACTTTGTTTTTAACCAATTTAGAGGACTACTCCATAACATCGTTGTGAAAACTCATAACAGGTGTACGACATCGTTACAGCTTTGAAAGTTCCGCTATAAATCATCAAGAAGATGAGGACAAAAATGAGAATAAAAATGAAGAAAAGGTTGAGTGGGCGTCAGGATGACGTTTTGATAAAACCACCAAGTGAAAAAGAAATGTTGAATCCCGCCTCCCACTCCCTTAAAAGAATAAACTATGCACACACATAAAACTGTTTTGAAAGAACTAGTTGTGAGGCGCGAGAAATAAAAGCACATTAATGTGACGCTCCACCACGAAATGAGTCGCTTAGCACATTACCCAATTTTGGGCTAGGAGCCATTGAAGGTTGGTGGGGGTCAAGTTGTTAATTTTGAGATTTTGATTGATTATTAAACTATATCCGTTATTCTACCTTGTAGTGAAAGATCAAGGCATATTTTTTTTTCTTTTGCTTTTAAATGTGCTTTGAGAATACCCCAAGCCCTCATTCTGACAACCTGTTACCAAAATAAACTTGCCCGCTTCTCATTTCGTCACATCATGCAGTTTATCACTTCAGTTTATAATAACTTTGCACAGAATTGTCCGATTTTCAATCTGTTTTTTGTATTGAATAGCCTTTTTATTGCAGATTAATAACTTGTCAATAACTAAAAAATGACCTCTGGTGCAATGCGACTCCTTATGTGGTGGAGCGTCACATTTTCTCTGAAGTGGGAAAGCGGCTACCTTCATGGTGGGCAAAAACGATTGCTAACTACTGGTGAACCTTCGAGGCCTATCCAAGTAAAGAAAAACAGAAGCAAATTTAATACCTCGTTTAGCATGTAAACTGAACAGTTTTGAAAGTTCGGCTGTCAATCATAAGGACAGGAAGACAGAAAACTGGAAAAGTAGAAGAAAAAATAATGGCTTTTTACTA
>JASPKP010007052.1:0-2500 GCA_030674155.1 Stramonita haemastoma
GTGAGTGTGTGTGTGTGTGTGTGTGTGTGTGGTGTGTGTGTGTGTGTGTGTGTGTGTGTGTGTGTGGTGTGTTGTGTGCATGTTGTGTGTGTTGTATGTGTGTGTGTTGTGTGTGTGTTGTATTGTGTTTGTGAATGTGTGTTTGTTGGCTGTGTGTTGTATGTTTGTGTGTGTTGGTTGTGTGTTGTGGTGTGTGGGGGGGATGAGTAGGGGGGGTGTATGTGTATGAACAGAGACAAAGAGAGAGAAGAGAGAGAGAGTTTTAAGATCTTACCAAACAGCTTAGCAGCAAAGTAATAATTTGCAGACTATACTCATATCTTAAATATCTCCCCGCTCCAAAAAAAATGAGAGGGGTTGGAGTAGGGGGGTATGGGGGGGGGGGAGTCACAAAAGCTAAAAAAGAACAGAAGGAAACTACTAGAAGCAAATGAAGCCACTCCTGTATTGGCCAGTTTCCAAATGTCAGATATAATTTCATTCCCTAAAATTTATTAAGGTGCAGCTGACGTCATCATTTATGTTTGAGGCTTAAGAAGGAATTAAGAGCAGATTTGTTAAGTGGCTATAATAACAAAACATCATCATCATCATCATCATCATCATCATCATCACCAATCATCATCACATCATCATTGTCGTCGTCTTCGTCGCTGTCATCATCATCATCATCATCATCATCATCTTCTTCTTCTTCTTCTTCTTCTTCTTCTTCTTCTTCTTCTTTTTTCTTCTTCTTCTTCTTCTTCTTTCATCATCATCATCATCATCATCATCATCATCATCATCATCATTTGATTTCTAGATCCCAAATATCGCAGTTTTTTTTCTTTATTCTTTTTTCTAACATAGTTTGGTCTCAGATTTATAATGTAGTCAGTTTTCTTCAAATGGAAAGATAACTGAAATGTAGGACAAACGTGTAAAAGTTTTGTTTAAGTTGCAAAAGATATTTTAAAAGGCGTGACGAGGATGGCACAGTGGTCAGAGTGCTTGCTCTCCCCAAGCTGATGTTAAGAACGTGGATCGCCTTATGGATGGGTGACCGTTCGTGCGCCTTCGCTTCAGTACAGTCCCCTAGTTTACCCTGCTGGAAATGGGTACCTGCTCTCTTTAGGGTCAGGGAAGGTAAAGCAGCGAGGGAGAAGAGATGGGCGTCGCCCTCAATATGCTGGCTTCTAGGGAAGCTGAGATCTCTGACACCTCGTTTCCCCAAAGACTGCATAGGTTATGGAACACCTTTACCTGTTTACTGTTTATGAAAATTCTGTAGCTGAAGAGGGGGGGGGTTTCAAGTTAAACCAATTTCTGGTTTAAAGAGATGCTTTTTCACAAAAATGAAAATGTGCAAACATGTTAAGAGCCACAACAAACAATGACAAAGATGTTAAGAGCCACAACAAGCCTTTGGCTTATAGTGTGCTCCAAAAACCTAAACTTTACGTCCTACAAGAACAGTGTGTATGTTAAGATGCATTATGTCTTAACCCATCATGTTCTTATTTTTAACGCATTAATCTTTTAATTGCAGATTTTGTTTCCTTTTTGCAGCTGATATACACATCAACAGTTTGACAACAATTTGGTGGTTTACATGGGCATAACCCCACATTGATGCGCGCGCGCGCTCAAGCACGCACGCACACACACACACACACACACACACACACACACACACACACACACACACACACACACATACTCACACACACACACACAAACAGAGACAGACAGACAGAGAGAGACAGAGAGAGACACAGAGAGAGAGAGTGAGAGACACAGAGAGAGACAGAGAGACAGAGAGAGAAAGAAAAAGAGAGAGACGGAGACAGAGAGAATCATGCCACTAAATATAAATGATATATAATAATTTTTTGTTAATTGAAAGAAATATTGCATCGCGCAAGCTCCTGACAAGATTGATGGCGACTATAAGCTTTTTACATTCACCCACATGCATAAGATAAAGGAGCCAGGTGGATTCAATATGTCTATCATTAGTGTCTTCCTCAACCAGATTCCAAGGGAGCATTTTTTCTGCAGCCTCTGCCAATAGCTCTAGGGCTCCTGTCCTTTTCCTCCCAGAAACTGGGGCATGGTTCATAATATCAGAAGCAGATGTGTATACATGCAAACTCTCTGGCTCCGGATTCTACCGCCAAGACTGTAGCTTGAAAAATAAATTCGTTCCCCGAAACCCCTGGCTAGACTGATATACATGTGCATACTTTCTGGTTTTGTAGACAGGGGGTTTAGCTAATCGGGTTTCTGTGGATGTCATGGGTTTTTCAGATACCATACTTTGATGTCTTATAGTATGATTTCCTATGCAATGATGTCCTAAGCAGTAATGTCCTTATGCAATGACGTCCTATGCAGTGCTGTCCTGTGCAATACAATTCTGTCATATGCAATGCAATGCTGTCCTTCCTATCCAATGGTGTCTTATGCGACAATGTCCCATACTATGATGTCCCGTACTATGGTGTCCTTTGCAGTT
>JASPKP010007052.1:7500-13329 GCA_030674155.1 Stramonita haemastoma
TTTAATTAGAAAAAAGCTCGGATATTTGTGAGAAGAAAAAAAAACTTGATGATATTATTGATACATTTGAATCTCTGTCCTTCTGGTTTAGATTTACTGACAAGCGCGCGTGTGGGATGGGGGCAGGGGGGGGGGGCGGGATGGGGATTGTTTAGGGGAGGAGGGATTGGGCAAATATCCACGTATTTTCTGTTAGATCTAGAATCTAGTGGTTTTCATCTTTTTGATAGAGAACGGATGAAATTCTGTCAAAATATTTATCTTTTTGCCGTTTTAAACTAAAATATCATAAGTGCGATTTTGTTTGGGTTTCTTTTTTCTTGTCTTTTTTGTTTTTGTTTGTTTGTTGTGTCTTGGGTGAGTTGTTATTTTTTTTTGCTTTGTTTTGGCGTTGTTGTTTGTTTTTGTTGGCTTTTTTTGGGGGGTGTTTGCTTATTATCTACAGCGTTAGGACTTTGATTGACGGATGGAGGGATGGATGGCGAAATTTGTGGATTCGTTGGTTGATCGGTAAATTGTTAATTGATTGATTGATTGATTGATTGATTGATTGATTGATTGATTGATTGATTGATTGATTGACTGATTGACTGATTGATTGATTGATTGATTGATTGATTGATTTTTTTCTGTCTGTACAGTGTCAAACGGTACTGCCGAAGATTCACTTGGTGGACAATCACCTGGTAAGTTAGTTTGTATTTTTTGTTCCTTTGTTTGTGTGTTGTGTGTGTTTGTGTGTGTGCGTGCGTGCGTGCATGTGTATTTGCGTCCGTGTGTGCGAGTGCGCACGTGTGTGTGTGTGTGTGCGCCTGTGTGTGTTTGGTTGGTTGGTCGGCTGGTTGGTTGGTTGGCAGGCCGGCTGGCTGGCTGGCCGGTCAGTTTGTTGATCTATTGATTGGTTGGTTTGTTAGTTGGCTGGTTCGTTGTTTGGCTGGCTGGTTGGCTGTTTTTGTTTTGTTTTTGGTTGGAAGGTTTGTTTTGAGAGAGAGAGAGAGAGAGAGAGAGAGAGAGAGAGAGAGAGAGAGAGAGAGAGAGAGAAGAGAGAGAGAGAGAGAGAGACAGACAGACAGACAGACAGACAGACAGACAGACAGACAGACAGACAGAACCGACAGACCGACAGACAGATAGACAGACAGGGAAACAGAAAGACATAAGATTTGGTAAAAATGAACTCCCTTCTCTTTAAAAGCGCTGTTCAAAACAAAACAACACAAAAAACACTGATCGTTTTACCCACGGCAAAAACCGCTAACAGACAGGCTAACATACCCGTCTGCACACGCATACATCACCGTCCTGTCTACATCAGATACCGCCATGATGTATAGACCATCCCACAAGGCACAGCTGCTTCCTGTATGTGGTGTGCACATGCGCATGGCAGAAAAACAACAACGTGGGAAGTGACGTCACCCAGCCCTGGACAAGCTTTGAGTGACAGTTACTGCTAATAGAGTCGAGTTTGTTTGTTTGTTTTTTTGTTGTTTTTTTCATAATGCAGAAAATGGTGTCCTAGCTAGCAGAATATACTACATACTTAAACAGACTCCCTTTTTTGTACAGGGAAATAGGCAACAGTGCAGAGATTTTTTTGTGGTCTAACAACAAGAACCCCTGCAGAAAGCAGCTCTTTCACTGACTTGCAGAAAGTACTTCGGGTGACACTCTAAAACCGAGGTCCTGTGAGATGAGACTATAAACCGAGGCCCCGTGTGCGAACGCACGCAGAACATCTTGCGCATACGTTAAAACCCGTTCCGCTTTTTCGGAAGAGTAGGCCATTGTGTGCCGGTGGAAACTAATAACAAAATTTACAAAACTGCACACACACGGGGATTGGATGTAAAAAAGCACATCAGTCTTTTTCTTCTTCTTTCTGATTTGCTGATAGGTAGATTGTTAGGGAGTTTAGTTTTTACAGAATTTTTGGTTTGAAAATTTCTGGAGGTTTTGTGTAGATTAGAGCAAATATATTAAAGTTTTGATACTGGAATACACCTTCCTACATTAGGATGTATTTTCATCACACAAATTCAGAAGTGGAAGGTGTTTCAGTAGCATTATGTTTGCACCAAATACGGGCGTAATTAAAAGTAGTTTAAGGATGTCTTTTGTTTAAAAAAAATTGATCTAGATAATTATGTTTCTATTTATTCAGTTAGCCAGCTGGTTAGCTAGTCAATCAGTCAAATGGTCAGTCGATCAGTCCGTAGTTCATCCATTCTTCTGTTCATTGATTTATCAAACATATAATTAATTGATATGTCTGTTCGCTTCATCTTTAAATTCGTTGCATTTTTATCGAACCCTTTTCTTGTTTAGTTTCTTTTTTTTATCTTTTTATGTTTTTTTTTTTTTGTTCTTTTTGCTTTCGCTCCATGTAGGTTTTCCTTGTTGCCTTTCTTTCATTCTTGTTCACCTTCATTCTTTCTTTTATGTTGTCTTTTATTCTTCTTTTTTTTTCTTTCTTTCAGTCTTGCTTACCCTCATTCTTTCTTTGTTGTTGTCTTTCATTTTTCTTATTTCCTTCATCTTTGTACCCTCGTTTATGTTCTATGCTAGTTTCTTCTTTCTTCTTTGCTTTTGCTTTCTGGTTTGTTGGTTTATTTGTTTAGTTTTTGGTTATGTTCATAATGCTGTAATCCACCTCTCTCTGTCTCTGTCTCTGTCTCTGTCTCTGTCTCTGTCTCTCTCTCTCTCTCTCTCTCTCTCTCTCTCTCTCCCTCTCTCTCTCTCTCTCTCCCTCCCTCCCCCCTCCCACACACTCACACCATCATATTGCTGTAATAAAACAATTATTTTTTGCACAGTTTATAATTACTCTGGGTCAGAAAATGTAGCTACGCTAAATGACATATTATAACGCAAATGAATCAGAAACGCCATTCAGGATCCATTTACATCGCCGTGTGACTTAGTGCAAAATATATCATCCGAGATAACATGATATTTGGTATCAACACATTGCTAATTATTCTCACTTCATTATCGTCCGTCCATTTCCCTCCAATAGTGTTGCTACATTCAGGATATGTTATCTGCAAGGTTTCTCGTTTCCATAGTGTGTGTGTGTGTGTGTGTGTGTGGTGTGTGTGTGTGTGTGGTGTGTGTGTGTGTGTCTGTGTGTCTGTGTGTCTTGTGCTGTGTGTGTCTGTGTCTGTGTGTCTGTGTGTCTGTGTCTGTGTGTGTGTCTCTGTGTGTGTCTCTGTGTGTGTCTCTGTGTGTGTCTCTGTGTGTGTGTGTTACACTTTTAAATTTGCATCCTCTTCGTACACACACGCGCGCGCGCGCGCACTCGTATGGAACTATAAACCGAGGTCCCGTGTACGAACGCACGCAGAACATCTTGCACTCACGTTAAAACCCGTTCCGCTTTTCTGAAGAGTAGGCCGTTATGTGCCAATGGGAACGTGTGACAAAAATTTACGGAACTGCATACACACAGGGACTGGATGTGAAAAAGCATATGAGTGTTTATTCCATTATGATCGAAATAAAAGAATAAATAAAATAACTGGACACGCACGCGCGTGCGCGCAATAATTTCTCTATCTTTATTGTCCACCGACGTTCTACATAATGGCTACAATGCGTCCTTGATTATTTACCGTTTACATCTTTTTTTCACAATGCGCGCCACGCGCCGCGCGCGCGTTTGTGTATGCGTATTTGTAACCTTGAAGAGAATGTCATTAATGTAATTTTCTAACCAGAAACGACCGTCCTAGTTTGACCCGTCTGGATAGCTAAATAGTTGATACATGCAAAGACATCGTTGGTTTTTATCTGGTTTTTATATACAATAATTATGTAGTTGCACCATTGTAATCGGAGCTTCAGTCACTAATGATGTGACAGCCTTAAGATGGCCCCTGTGGTCGGCGGGGCTATAAACAATATGAGTGGACTGGACGACCATTCCAGTTGTGTGTTGGTACATTTTCGTGTTTTAGTCTGTGTTCTTTTTTTTGCGATGATGTTGTGGTTATTTATCTATGTTGAATGACGATTTGTTTGTGTGTGTGTGTGTGTGTGTGTGTGTGTGTGTGTGTGCGTGCGTGCGTGCGTGCGTGCGTGCGTGCGTGCGTGCGTGCGTGCGTGCGTGTTATGTGTGTGTGTGTTTGTGGTTATTGTTGTTGTTTTTGTTTAGATAAATGCTATTCATGTCACTTTGGAGTGAAAAACAACCAACTGTACCTCTTATGAGATTCAAGCAAACGCTTTTTTCTGTCAACTTTTCTCGCCTTTGTCGGTACTGTAAGCGTGGCAATGCTTTGCATTGTTATCATTCAACTGATAATAATTGCTTTGCCGGGAATCGCTGTGAAATTGAAATTGCATACAGAATGAGAAGTTTGCGTGTATGACTGTTTTTCAAGTACCTCGCCATATAGGCAGCCATACTCTGACTTCAGAGGATTTATTCTCCTTGAAAGGAGAGTGCAGGTTGTTCTGTTAAGAGCTTGTCATGACTGAAAACAATATTAGCACAACATTTTACAATATAACAACATTTAGTGTAGACATTGGCAATTAGCTGACATCAGTACCTGACCCAGCTTTTGCCCTGGACATATACATGAATATAAAGCACATAAAATCACCAGTTAATTATTTTCTTTCTTTTCTAAAAAAAAATTAAGCAACATATATTAAAAAGCACATGTTTACCTTTTTCATTATTATCATTTGATGGCATCTTTAGTAGGTCACAGGCATATGAATTCATTGTTTTGAATGTGATGGGGATGTGGGCGAGGGCGGAATAGCCTAGTGGTTAGAGCGTGGCGCTCGTGACCTGCAAATGCTGAAATCCCTTTCGTGTATCATCTAATTATCTGTTTATTTATCTGTTCTTTTATGACGAGGATAATGAAATAAGCACTCATGTGCTTTTTTTTACATCCAGTCCCGTTGTGTATGCATTTTTGTAAATCATGTCTTCTGTTCCCCAACGGCACGCAATGGCCTACTCTTTCGAAAAGTGGAACAGGATTTAACTTATACGCAAGATGTTATGCGAACATTTGCACACGGGGCCTCGGTTTACAGTCTCATCCGAAGAACTTTAGGGGAGAGTGGAGTCAGCACATTATATAATATGCACAATATTAAAAGTGTACATGATAAAGATTCAAAAATTCGTGTCATGTTTTGAAGGCTTGGCAGAAATTAGAGAGAAAAAATATTATAAAAGCAGCCGAAAATTTTTATCGTGCCTTGGATTATGCAATAGCTCAGGCTGTAAGTAAAACAAGGGATGGGGAAGAGGGGGGGGGGAAGTAGGAGGAAGATGAGAAGTTAGGGGAGTGGGGGGGGGGGCGATGCTGCTGGACGCATTTCCAACTTTGAATCACAGATGGAGAAAGTTGCCAAAGAAAATGTGGATTGTAACAAGGATGAGGAGGAAAAGTTGGGAACAAATTTCTTACTTCCTTGGCAGATGCAATTTCAGCTGAAGGTGAAAAGGACTGCAGGGAATTCATAAAATCCCTTATTCTGTGTCTTTATTTTTACTTTCGGTAATTGTTGTCTGTCTGATTTTGTTCCTGTTTGACCATCTGCCTGCCTGCCTGTTTGCCTGTGTCTGTGTCTGTCGGTCTGTCCGTCTGTCTGTCTGTCTGTGTCTTTGTCTGTCTGTGTCTGTCTGTCTGTCTCCCTCTGTCTGTCTCCCTCTCTCTCTGTCTGGCTGGCTGTCTGTCTGTCTGTCTGTCTGTCTGTATGTATGTATGTATGTATGTATGTCCTCTCTCTCTCTCTCTCTCTCTCTCTCTCTCCTCTCTCTCTCCTCTCTCTCTCTCTCTCCCTCTCTCTCTCTCTCTC